>APFE031375795.1:128397-165441 GCA_000404065.3 Pinus taeda
AAAAGGCGCGAGTTTCATCTTAAAAAAGTTACTTGTGGTCATTTCTAGAGCATTCTAGAAGATTGTTTGACGTGTATTGAGCGCCTCTAGATGGTTCATATATCCCTATGAAAGAGGAACTTATCCCATCAAGAGAGGAGCTACCTCATCCAAAAGAGGGGCTTATCCCATTGATGGTGCACCTGATTAACTTCCTCTAGAACATTATAAATACAGGGATTGGGCCAGAGGAGGGGAGGTTGAAAGCTGAACATTCCAAAGGGTAGATGCTGCTGGAATTAGGACTTCCTTGTAGAAGCTTGTGAGGAGAGATTCCCATCCTTTCTTGTTTCATTTGGAAGTGGGTGAGCTTATCAAAGTAAAGTAAAACTCTTGCTGGACCCTGGGAGGAACTTGCACAACACCAAGGCTCAGGTTGTAATGGTTTCTTTTGTTTCCTATTAATACAAATAAGTCCATTCTTCTCAACAATTTGTTATTAATGAGTTGTTTCATATACTCCTTGGTCTGTATGTTGAATATTTTTTATTTTATGAGATATTCAGGTGCTATTTAATCATTTGATTGTTAGTGAATGCAGGTTTCGAAGTGAAGGAGGAACTCATCCGGATCGATGAGGCTGGACTACTACAACAACGTTGGACTACAGATAGGATCTAAACACTTGATTTCTTGTATGGTAAATGCATGTTTAGAGAAGGATTGCTCTTAATTGTCTTGTTTGTCACTAGAAAGTCTTAGGCTTCTAGGGAGGTTGGTTTTTTCCGCAAGATTAACTCTTTCCGCATGACAACTCTCAAAAATAATCTTAATAACACTGGGTTTCTAATGGCATAAACCCTGTTAAGCTGTAATACAACGAGTTCATAATATAACCTAAACATCAAACTCCGAATCCCAAATGAGATGGATTTAGATAATTACTCAATCACTACATTATACTTTGCAATGTTATTCATTGTTTGACCAAGGCTTACCCCATGCATAGATACTAACTCATAAGAGGGTGAATAGATAACCCAAGCTGCAGAAGGAATGTTCCGTGTACTACGACAAGCACCATCAACAAAACTAATGTATGTTTGAAGAGACGTCGACATCTGCAATATCAAGAGTAAAATCAAGAAAAGCAGGAATAATGATAAAAACCCTCTCTGAACTAGGAACACTTTCCTAATCTAAAACACACAAGCTATAAAGAAACTAATCTAAAAAAAATCTCCACACCAAAATTTAAGCATAATATCTCTTCAGATAAAGCCCATTTCTAGGTTTACCCAAAGAGACACCATCAAAATCTAGCATTCATAGGACCCTTTTCCCAGTTTTCACTTAACAATATAAGGACCATGCCACATAGGTACAAATTTTCCAGTCCCTAGCTTATCGTTTGCTTGAACGTATAGTAAAACTAGGTCTCCTTCCAAAAAATTTTGAGGTGTAACATTTTGGTCGTACTGAGCTTTTATTCGTTTTGCATGAGCCTCGATTTCTAATGCAGCATTGCGTAGATTCTCATCTAGCTGAGCTAAGTACAATAAACATTTCTCCTCTTCAAAAGTGGCTGGGAGTAATTCTATGGCTATTTGCAATGACGGAATTTGCATTCGATAGGTAACACTGCTTCCAAACCGTAAACCAATTGAAAAGGATTGAAACCAGTTGATGTTTTTACTGAGGTTCGATATCTCCAAAGTGCTGAAAATAACATGTTATGCCAATTCAACCTATGAATACCAATAATTTGTTGGATCATAGTGACTAGAACTTTATTGATAGCTTCAACTAGACCATTAGCCTATGAGAAATATGGAGTAGAATTATCGTGACGCAGGCCAAGTTGATCTATCAGTTCAGTCATCATGATGTTTTGAAAATGATTTCCATTATCAGTAATAATATCTTGAGGAACACCGAATCTAGCAATTATATGATTGAAAACAAAAGTTGCAGTATTTTTTCCGTCTGTCAAAAATGTAGGCATTGCCTCTACCCACTTAGTAAAATAATCTACCACTAGGATGATATACGCATGCCCTCTGCCGAGTGAGGGTTACATGTAATAAAGTCAATACCCCACTTTGTGAAAGGACAGACAGCAATTAGAGGGTGGAGAGGAGCGGGTGGAGCACGCATCTTATGATCAAAAATTTGACAATTGTGGCATTTCCAGACTGCATAGATACAATCTTTGAATAAGGATGGCCAGAAATAACCAGCGGGCAATATTTTTAGGGCTGTGGCATACCCAGACATATGACTGCCACATACTCCAGAGTGACAGTCATTCAGAAGCATTTCAGCTTCTTCATGAGTTAGACAACGTCAGAAAACCGAATCCGCCCCACGATGATAGAGTGTATCACCAATAATATTGTATTGTTGGGATTGGAAATGTATTTTCCGCCACTGAGATCGTGAGAATTCAGGCTGAAAAGATTGGGTTTGGAGATCAACAATAATATCTCCATACCATGGATCAAGAGTACTGATAAAAAACAAGGATTCACCGCAATGGGCTCTTCCACCACAGTTTCAGTATCAGTACACGGGAAATCACACATCAGTTCCATAAAAACCAAAGATTTCTTTGCCTTGGATTTTTCAAATTCCTGCAAGATAACTATCCATTTGGAATACTTTCCCCCTAGCAATTTTTTGATCAAGATATACATCATAGGGTTATGGTCAGAAATTACCATGGTTTTGCGTATAAGATGTAGTGACAAAATCTTTAGACAGCTTGAATAGCTGCCAAGGCCAATTTCTCCACATGCGAATATTTAAGCTCAGTCGGATTCAGAGTTCGACTAAGATAGTAAATCACATGTTCATTGTTGAATTCATCTTCTTAAACTAAAACCATCTCAATGGTGGAATGAGAAGCGGTGAGGTACAAAAAGTAATCCTGGTTGTAATTGCGACGATGCAGTAACGGTGCATGGGTCAATGCGTGTTTAAGTGCATCAAAATATTTGTCAATTATCTCATCCCAAAAGAATGGAGTATTTAGTTTCAACAACCTGGTAAAACCTTTTGCTATCTCGGCGTAGTTAGGAATGGAACGATGTAAAAAGTTTGCTTTCCCTTGCAAACTTTGGAGTTGGCGAAGAGTCGAAGGAGGATGCAATTGGACGATAGCTTCAACCTTCAAGGGATTAACACGAATGCCAGCTTTTGAAACGACAAATCCCAGTAAACGAACCGTTTCTACATGGAATACACATTTGTGTGGATTCAGCCTAATTCGATAATGCCTACATCTCATAAAGATAGCTCGTAAATGAATGAGATGATAGGCTCTACATAATGAATGGGTAGGTAAATCATCGAGATAAGGCTACACAATGTGCTTGATGTCATGAAATGCGTAAGACATAGCCCTTTGAAAAGTTTCTCCAGCGTTTTTCAATACAAAAGGTAATTTGCAATAAGCAAATGTCCCCCATGAACAAATGAAAGTCGTTTTAGGTTGATCAGCAGGGAGTATGTTGATTTGATTGTAACCAGAAAAGCCATCCATAAAGGAGAAAATTTCACTACCGGCACAATCATTAATAATTTTATCGATATAGGGGGCTGGATAATTATCTTTAGGACAAGCTCGATTAATATCCCTATAATAAATACATATTCTTATCGTTCCTTGCTTTTTGTTAACAAGAACAATATTCGATACCCAATCCGTTAAAGGAATTGGATAAATGAAACCTGCATGAAGTAATTTCTCAACTTCATCTTTAATAGCAGCGGATTTTCTCAAATTTATCTGATGCAAACATTACCAGATAGGTTTAATATCTGCGTAAGTTTTAATTTCATGGACAACAATTGATGGATAGATTCCTGGAATTTATTCATATGACCAGGCAAACACGTTGCGGAATTCTTGAAATAGGGCTTTATAAGTTTGGATTTCATCGTCCGTACATGAAGCACTTATATGAATGTTTTCAATAATTCCAGGTTTAACTGAAATGTCAATAGGAACCGTTCGAGAGATACTTCCCAAATTTAACTCAGAATCATGATGTTGCAATGGATTCTGTGGTTATTTGACATAGTCAGTAGTAAAAATAGATGAAAAACCATTTTCAAAATGATCAAGCTCAGGTAAAAACGAACATCAATGATGAAGATATTCCCATGGTAATTCATCAACAGACAAAATTTTGCTAATCTTCTCATCAGTATGAACAAGATCAGAGAATGTTGTTGAAGCTGAGGTTGATATCGAAAGTGATTCCCCATGGACCACATTCATTGGATTAGTTTCGGTTGAACAAGAGTCAGAAAATGACTGTACAGCCTGATATGCAATTTCAAAGGAACTCAAAGGCATCGTGCTACCAAATGAATCCACCTCAGAATCAGAAGGTACGATCCAAGGATCATCAAAAGCAATAGTGTTCGATGAAATCATATGAATAGTTGCAAGAGAAGGTGATATGTTAGGAGGAGGGAAGGAAAAAGTTCCTAGTAAACCAGAATCTTTAATCAAACCTACCCCAACATCCTTGTAAGGGATAGTTGTTTTACCGACATGCTGAATCCTATCTAAAGAGGCTGGGTCGGATGAAAAATAAGTAAGTTGGTCTATTGTAACGATCTTTCTATTATGAGGAAATTTGATAAGCCGAAAGATCGATGAAACAATAGCAGTCATAGCTTAAGACCAACTGCGACCCAAGAGAAGGTTGTAATCTAGAGGGGCATCAACCACTTCCACATCTAGATTTACAGTTTTTCCTTCAACCGCTATAGGTAAATCCTGCAAAATGCCAAAAGGATGGAACCCTTGGCCATCAAAAGCCTTTAGAATCATCGGAGACTGATTGAGTGTAGGAGAACCAAGCGATCTCCAACATTGGATCGACATAATACACATAGAAGCTCCCTCATCAATCATAGTCCGAAAGCAAGGTTTGTTTTTGACTAACATTGGAATCTGGAAAGCCATTTGATGAGGTAGGCGAGGTGTACTATTCTCTAAATCGAAGATTATTAGGTTCAAATCCTGAATATCAACAGCTCCTATAGCAGACAATAGTAATTTACGTTGTGCTGGGCATGATTGCAACACTTCCAAAGCCGACATTGTTGAAGGGGAAATAGCTAAGTCTTCAACAATGTTATAATTTTGAGCAGCTCTCACATGTGGATTGAAATCTGATTTCCGAAGTATACATTTAGAAGGCGGTTTGATTACTAAGTCAGGGTTAGGTTTCTCATTCTGTAGCGGATTAGAACCAGGAGGAGTTGTAGTTGATGGGTTTGAATTAGAAGATTCCGCTTCTTTACCATCAACAAGATTTTTACTACCATAATCTTGCGATCACGACACAATCCTGACATGAGACATCATCATAATGGGTTCTTCTGAGGCATTTGAGGAAAAAATGATAATCTTACTATCTTGATTAGAAAAAGGATCCTTCAAGACAGCAGGCATTTGAGAACCTTTGACGATTTTCGAAGCCTCTACTCGATGTGGGTAGTCTTTAGTAAAATTATCCTCGTCACAAATGAGACAAGGATAGTGAGGTTTGCGTTTCTCGTCAGTAGATTCATTTTTATCTGTTTTCTCTTTTGAGTTTTATTTGTTTTTCTTCTTCCTCTTCTTTTTACCATCGGATTTTGATTTGGCCGTAGATGATTCTACGACATGGATATCAGTAGGAATTTCAGCGGAAGAGTCTCCTATCGGGGAATCTGGTAAAGTTATAATAGGAAAAGAATTCTTTGAAGATTTCTCCTTGCTTTTAGTACTAACTAAACCAATCATACCATTTCCTTTTGAGAACCTGCAATCACAAACATCAAATAACACCTGCATAACTAATTTCATAAATCATGTCCATTATGGTGATCAAAGAATCCATAAAATAAAACATAAAACATAGCTTATTGAGAAAAACAAACTTATTTGTATTAACTTTGAAGTAGAAGAACCTTACAACCTTTTCAGCCTTGATGTTGAACAAGCTCTTCCCAGGGTCCGAAATAGGAATCTCCTTTACTTGGACAAGCCTTACACTCTTCCAAATGAGATCAAAGAGGTATGTAATCTCTCCTCATAAAAGCTCAATTAAGATGACTAAGTTCCAGCAGCATTTCACCTAAAAAATATTCATCTTTTTTCCCTCCCAGTAACCAACCCAATGCTTCATTTTATAGTGCAGAGGAAGGAGGTTACAGATCCACCTATGAAGGAATAGAGTCCTCCTTCAAAGGGATAAGCTCCTCACATCAAGGGGTTAGCTCCTTAAGGTATGGGATGCATGAACCTTAAGGAAGCGAACTTGCCACCTCAAGGTTCCTTCCAGAATCTTCTAGAAATGACTCAAAGTGAGTTTTTAAGAGTATACTTGTGCCTTTTTAACTTTTACAGGGGTCTGCACCCATAACGCAGAGACAGAGCAGTCAGGAGCGTAGGGGACATGACCATTAGGTGCGGGACTGCAGGTAATGCTAAGAGAAAGTACGAAACTAGAGTTTTAGAGATTTTTGAGGGCTTTCTCTTGTTCTCAAGGCTTGACATGAGGAACTGAGGCTTTAGGACTTGCAAATGAGGAAAGAATGAGTGGAAAAACAATTTCTTTCAAAAGAGATCTACAAGTTCTAAGAAACACTCAAAACTACAAAAACTAATCTTGAGATCTAAAAACTTATAAAAACCTAATTGTTTAAAAGCTTCAATTCTTTTTGAGGACATTTTACTTAGTTGTTTAGTAAACTAAGGATTAATTTGTTCAGAATAACAAATCAATCAAAAACATCCAAATATGTTTTCTTTTATAAAAATGAAATTCAAAACTTATAACCAAGTTCATTCAAATATTTGCAAAGAGAAAATGAAATCTATTTCTCACAAAGGACAAATTTCACAAACCAATCAGACTCATCAAGAAGACAAAAAGACACTAGGGTAATCTAAGGTTTCTTAGGCTTCTGATCTTTTAGTCACTACAGAGACCAAGTGAAAACCACTCCAAGCATGTAAAACTTCTAGAAAATCATCTAAAACAAAAATACCAATGGAACTTACTCACAAGAGATTTTTGACAGAACACATGCAGATCTAGGTAGACACTAAAAGTCATAAATGAAACCTAAACTTAACTGGAAGAAAACATTTTAGGTTTTTCAAAAAAAATTACAAGGTCTGCAGGCATCCAAAAGAACTAGATGTGGTACCGCTTTGTGTACTAAAGGATGAGTGCGGAGATGCCCACACTGTCTGTAAACAAAAAGTGCGGTCCCCTGAAAACTTCGAAAAAAAAAAAAAATTAATCCAGATTATAAAAACTACCCAATCCAACACACATCAAGCAAAAACCAGAAATGAGAACAAGTTTCTCAAATCAAAGACAAAGGAAAACCAAAAACCAAAATCAGGTCCCCAGCGGAGTCGCCAATTTGTTGGCTGGATAAATCGATCTTGCAGACAAGGCTGATCTCCCTAGTATCAAAAGATATCTAGCAACAAGCAGACAAACAAATCTATCTTTATCTAAACATATGCGATTCATAAATAAAAACTTTAGAGGTGTTTAGACCCTACCTTAAGTCCAACGCTAGTTTTAGCAGCCATCCTTCAACCGTCCGAAAGAGTTTCCTTTTGAGAACTTGCAATCCCGAACAAGCAAACATCAAATAACACTTGCATAGCTAATATCATAAATCATGTCCATTATGGTGATCAAGGAATCCATAAAATAAACCACAAAACAACAGCTTATTGAGAAAAACAAACTTATTTGTATTAACTTTGAAGTAGAAGAACCTTACAACCTTTGCAGCCTTGATGTCGAACAAGCTCTTCCCAGGGTCCGAAACAGGAATTTCCTTTACTTTGACAAGCCTTACACTCTTCCAAATGAGATCAAAGAGGTATGTAATCTCTCCTCATAAAAGCTCAATTAAGAAGACTAAGTTCCAGCAGCATTTCACCTCAAAAATATTCAGCTTTCAACCACCCAAGTAACTAGCCAAATGCTTCATTTTATAGTGCAGAGGAAGGAGGTTACAGGTCCACCTATGAAGGGATAGAGTCCTCCTTCAAAGGGATAAGCTCCTCACATCAAGGGGTTAGCTCCTTAAGGTATGGGATGCATGAACATTAAGGGAGCGAACTTGCCACCTCAGGATTCCTTCCAGAAGCTTCTCGAAATGACTTAAAGTGAGTTTTTAAGAATATGCTTGCACATTTTTAACTTTTACAGGGGTCCGCACCCATAACATAGAGACAGAGCGGTCAGGTGCATGGGATACATGACCATTAGCTGCGGGACTGAAGGTAATACTAAGAGGAAGTGCGAAACCAGTGTTTTAGAGACTTTTGAGGGCTTTCTCTTGTTTTCAAGGCTTGATATGAGGAACTAAGGCTTTAAGACTTGCAAAGGAGGAAAGTATGAGTGGTAATGGACACATACAAATTACAAAATGTCAAGGTGACAATTTTTTGTGCAACACTTGTCTCCCCACGAGATGTTCTCCTTATCGAAATTCTCACCCAAAATGGGCTTCCTTTAGCATGCAAAACTAACAAGATCTCACATAATGTGGCAACCTGTATCCCCTCAACATAGTTACACAGGGATCTCAACAACAATACATAGCATGACAAGCTAATGACATCTCACATAATGTTGCAAAAGTGATCCCACAACATAACATCAAGCAGGGATCTCAAAACATAATACATCATCTCAGTGATTATGAAGGAAAACATGACATAACTAATTCATGTACCTGCACCTCTGAAGTTTTTCAAAAAATGGAAGGCTCAGTTGTAAAAATTGGTTGCACCACTAAATTTCTATCATTGAGAGGTGTAAAATCAACTATCCATTTATCGAATTTCGGCACCGTCAAAAGTTGGGCCTGTAGGAATCTTTTAGATTCCCTGTGATTCTCCAAAGATTATGTTCTCTGGGCTGACTAGATATCTACTGCTCAGATCAAAAATCTGATCTCGCCATCATGATCCTTGAAGAATTCTAAGACTTTTGAATATAAAGTTGGCCACATTCTGATTCTGGTGAATTTCAGCCTCCAAGGAATCTGGAAGATTCCCTCAAGATTCTTCAAAGATTCTTCTCTGTTGGAAATATTCAAATGTTTTGCTCAGATGGTGATTCTGATTTCACCATCGTGTTCCCTGCCAAATTCTAGTTAAAATGACTATAAACTTCATATCATTATGATAAGATGAAAATTTACCTCCCCATGGAATCTTTCATGCATCAAGGAATATTCTCTGCAAATTATTCTCTGTCTCGGAATGCATGCCATAATGATTCTGCCTCTAGCCTACAAATCATCGTTTCGCAGTCCGGGTTCCACCTCTGCAATAAAATATTAACATTTGTTGAAAAACGTGTCGGCTCCTCCATGCTCTGTCCATGGCTCCCCTTGACGCATTTCAAAGTGCTCCTTTTATACTAATTTTGAGGCAGATATAACATAGTTGGCCTTGTGGCTCAGTGGTGGCAGAGGAGTTTAGTAAGGCAGAGGTCATGGTGTCGAACCCTCCACCTCCAGTCTTTAGTCATCGCCCTGTGCATTTTTGTTTGGGCGTGTTATGTTGTTGGTTGTACATTGTACGATGGGACTACCGCATGCGGGCGGGCTAGCCCACGTGGTTGGCGCAGGTTCAATACCCGCCGGCCCCAGTTTTAAGGTTCATCGTGTTTTTGGGGCGGGGTTTCCAGTCAATGGACCCCCCTTATAGATATATATATATATATATATATATATATATATATATATTATATATATATATTATATATATAGATATTATATATATATTCTATATATCTATATATATTATAACATTTGCACAGGATCAGGGGGTGGCGGGGAGACAACCTGCCCCCTATTAATTTGATTTTATGATTAGGATTCAGGTGGTAGGGTTGGCATCTCACCCCCTATTTTTATATTTATTATTTTTCATTCTTTTTCCAAACCATAGCCACTTTAGGTAATTTCTCGAACCCTGGAGGTTACTGGGCAATTTAGGGATCCAAAAAATTCTCCCACTTCTTGAGTGCTAGGTTCCGTACTGGTTGATAGTAAAAATGTAGGACGTTAAACCTGGCCCACTAACCAACTCTGACCTCAACTTTGAATTTCTCTAACTTCTCCATACAAGCACAGACTGGAGTTTCATTCGCGCCTTTTTTGAATCAGGGTGACGAGCACTACAATCTAATGTTGGGTTTCTTGAAATTTGACCACTTTGAATTTTGACCATTTCTGAACCCTCTTGGACTTCTACATGTGTCACGAGCCACCTGGATCAATCCTCCCCACTGAGGATATTTTGGTCCTCAGAAATCATGACTATAATTTGCAACTTTGTACATCGTCTGCACCACAAGTGTCCTAATAGGTCACCCTTCCTTCTCCTTCACCTTTGTGCTTTTAAGCCATAAGCGATGAGCCGACACTTGCATCCTCTGCAAACCTGTAGTACATTTATGCAAATTACATGCTTAATTTACATGACCAACTAAAGACCCAAGCATCCCATACTTTCCACGAGTTTATAACACACACTCTGTGGTCAAGTTTACATCAAAATGGAAATAATACCCCAACTATGAAAACAAGGCCAAAATATCATGTTGCTTCAACAAGTGATGGAAAATACATCATCACTTTGACAATGTAAACTGCAATAAATGATTTACAAAAATATGGCTATGACAAGCTAACACATATAGAAAAACCATCTCTCACTTATTAAAGTGAATGGGTCATCTTCCTATGGGAGATTCGCTTGTTGATCAACTCTTTCAACTGGTTTCTGCATGGACACTTTGTCCTTAAGGCGCTGCTCTAGATGAAGCCTCCAACATGTGGCTCTTTGATGATGACCACCTCGATGGCAATGACTGCAATAAGTATTCTTCCTCCAAACTTGCTTAACCTACTTCTTTTTCTGCTATGGAGAAGGCCTTTCACGCCTCATCCTCTTTCATGTTATCATTCTCTTCCAACACTCAACAAACACATGGTCATGTAAACCACATAAACTATATATTTTACAATGTCGTGATTTATGTTCATCATTAACAACATGCCTATAATCAAAATGAAAATTAGAATGCTGAGATAGTCTATACCTTTCTTGGTTGTCTTTAGTGTAATTATGGTGATGATGGTTTTCCTCAGCTCTTTCCCTGCAATAGGCACTACCATGGGATGATGGTGATGTGTCCCCATCATTTTTTTCCCTCAATGGTTTTAGCAAAGTATCAAAAGCATCTGACACCCTTGAGCATTCTCCTTCAATATATCCCAAGTCTGTGAATTGAGGTCTCTTCACAACCTCTAATGGTTTAATCATGCCTTGGCCATTAACACGAAGTCCTCCTCCTTTGTACCCCATCTTGGTAAGCAGTCTCATGCTAGTTCCTGTAATTGGTATCTCCACATTTCCAACAGAAATAATATCATGTGAAGATGAAACTAAAGAATGATCATAACTGTTTACCTCAGATGTCGCTCTCGAAACAGGTGATGAGGGATTTTATAAGCCTTTGTCTTTCCATAACTCCTCCAAGATATTTTCTGTGGCTTGTAGCTGAAGCTACAGTCTCTGCTTCTCCTCTTTCTCTTCTTGTAGAAGCCTCCTTAGTTGATCCAAGTCTGGGTATGACGAAGGACCCTTCCAAGACCTTTTACTTTCATGACATGTTAAAATTCATTTTTAAAAGAAACATAAATGAATACATGTGCATGATGTAAAGAAGAGGAATGTGACAATCATCAACAACATAAAAACATAAGTTGTTGATAACGGAGTTTGTCTAGGAGGGAAAACGTCTCCGAGCCCTAGTGTCAAGATGGTGTAGGCTGCTGCATTAAGTGTTGTCAATAGTGATGATGTACATAGAGGTGATGTCGCTATCATGCAAGGAAAATTCCCTCACACAGGAGTGGGTCCAAGAGATGTTCCACTGTAGGAACTCTCAGTCAAAAAGACTCTTATCAGTATGACACAAACTCATGCATGATGAGCATCCCACCAACATGGCATAAAAGGGATCTCGATGCAAACATGCATGACGACAACATGAGTATCCCATCAACATACAACAAACGGATCTCAAAATGTAACATGAAAACAAGTATATCACATAGACAATTCCGCGTAACATCAAGCAGGAATCATGAAAACAAGTAATAAACAAGATCCCACATCAACATCAAACAGGGATATGTGTAGCATAATGCATAGCAAAAGAAGTACATGAATACACTGCATATACCTGACAACCAAGGGCTATTGGAAGAAGCGGATGTGAAACTACTGAAGTTGTTTGGACCATTGATCTCACTACATTGAATCACATGGAAAAGACTGCTCGCTCATGAATGATGACACCTGCACTCCACTTAGAAAAGTGGTTGAAAAATGAAATGAGAAAATGATAAATCTGAACACAACATCAGATTTGTGGCGTCAAATAGTGCAAAATCGACTGTCGAATTTCTGAATTCTTAGAAATTGAGAGTATGGGGCTTAAGGAATCTTTTAGATTCCCCCTAGATTCCTCAAAGATTCTTCTCGAAGGGTGGACTAGAAATCTGCAACTCAAAAGGTGAATCTGCCCTCGCCATTGCGATCCCTGCGGAAAACCGTAAAAAACATTTATAAACTTGACTATATTCCAACATGGAGAAAAATTATCTCCTCGGGAAAATTTCAAGGATCATGGTTCCACTCCCTATTTCTATAGCAATCATGGTTCCACCTCCATACTGAAAAATTGCCGAAAAATGTAGAACTCTGATGGAGAAACAGACAAATCCATTGCGTTCATGGCGTCGAGAAGTGATGAAACCATACAAAAAAAATTAAAATCTAACAAAGTGAAAATTCGACCCTCCTGCAAAATTCTACCTTGAACGATGTGTATTGCCTCCTCTTGTCTTGAAATCCATGCTCACTCTTGGTTCCTCCATCTCCTCAAACTATGTGTAAATGAGGTTAAAATAATTTGCGTGGGTGGAAATCCCAAGTGAAGTCATTGGGCACAATGGTAAAAAATAGCAATTCGTTGAGGAGGGGTCGGGTGGTCAAACCCTGCCCCTCCCATTTTAATATATTATTTGTTTTTATGGTTATTCATTAGTTTTGATGAGGGATTCGTTGGTGAGAGTGCCTGGGAGGCAGGCCAGCTGTACCGACCGGGCAGGTTCAAGCCCTGCCACCCTCGATCTTCGTGTTACATTGTGGAGGGGGTGTGGGTCGGGTCCACCGGAGGTGGCCCGTGCCCACCCCATAATCATATACGTTTATGTGGGTTTGGCAGTGATGGAGGTGGTGGCCTACCACCACACTATCTATATATATATTATATATATATATATATATATATATATATATATATATATATATATATATGGCCCTCTTTTAAAATATTCGGACTTTAGGTAGAAGGAGACAAACTAACGAGGCAACAATTTCGCCAGAAATCTGGTCAGATTTGGCTGGATTCCGTCTACCAGAAAAGTTGAAATTGCGGCCTCCTTAAGCCTGCCTAGTCAGCAAAAGTCAACCCAACTTTGACTGTTTCTAACTTTTGCATATGGACTCAGTTTGACGAACCGTTCACACCATCGTGATTAGGACGATGAGATCTGTGCTCTGGTTCTGCCCATACATACGCCCCACTACTGACATGCCCCCCACGCTTCAGGACTGCTACGAGAGGAGAGACCCGTAATCACACAGATTCACATTGCGACGAGACAAAGGTACAAATGATGAATGCTTACACAATTACATATTGAATTCCCAATAGAAAATAGAATAGCCCCATCATGAACAGAGCACTTATTATCTACATTATTCTTTATTATTACGACCTACTAGTATTTACATTGGTGGAAAAAGTAAGTAGTTCACGCCCGCCCGTCAGTGAAATCCGTGCCAACATCAACAAGAATGGCCAACAAACAATGCCCTACTAGAAAGGCAAAGGAATGCTCTGATCGGATTTACTTATTAGTCTGCCAAGTTGGCTGGCCGGTTAGGAGAGGCCAAAGGCAAATTCTTAGTCTTCTGGGTGGGGGAGCACGCTTGGATAAAGAGTTTGTGATTCCTTCTAAGAACCCGCGGGGCAACACAAGAAGGATATCAGCCTTTCGATTCTTTAGAACAACAACTATTTAAAGAGCGCTCTAGAAATAAAGAGCCCTGGAAAGAGTTTAAAGCGAGCCCTTGTGAAAGAGTTTAAAGAGGAAGGAGCCTGGTTGTTTTAGATGAAGGGGTGTTCCATCTAGCCTCGGTTGTTATAGGGCCCTTGCTTCATAGAGATGACTGGTCGTTCATATAGCCTTGCTGTTCAGATTGACAAATGGGGGTTTTTCCATTTAGTCTCCTTCGGTTGTTATAGAGCCCCGGTTCGAGCATAATCCAAACACTTTGATTTTTTAGCTTTCTTGAGTCCTCTTTGTCCTGTGTGTGTCTTTGGAGCCACCTGGATCAATCCTCCCCACTGAGGAGCTTTTGGTCCTCCAAAAGCATGAAAACTAATTAGCAACTTCTTTGTATTTTGTCTACGTCACAAGCTTCTTAAAAAGGTCTCGCTTACATCTCCTTCACCTTTGTTCTTTGGAGCCTTTAGTGATGAGCCGACACCTATAACCTCTCCAACTTGTAGTGCAATTTTTCGCAAATCACATGCTTGAATTTCATGACCAACTAATGACCCAAACGTTCCACACTTTCCACGAGTTTATAACACATACTCGATGGTCAAGTTTACAACAAGATGGACGCAATACCCCATCTACGAAAACAAGGCTAGCACATCATTGTTGCTTCAATAAGTGATGGAAAACACATCATCACTGCAACACATGGTTTACAAAGATAAGGCCAAACACTATTGTTTTGACAAGTCATGGAAACACAACATCACTTTCACAATTTATCATGCATCTCAAAATAAGACCAGACATCATTGTTGTTGAACAAGTGATGGAAAACACATCATCACTTTTACATTTTAAAATGCAACAAATGATTTACAAAAGCATGACCATGATAAGACAACATATTTAGAAACCATTTTTCACTTATCAAGGTGAATGGGTCGCCTCCTTGTGGTGGTTTTTCTTGTCGAACAATTGTCTCATCTGGTTCATGCACTGACACTTTGTCTTTAAGGCACCGCTCTGGATGGAGCCTCCAACAAGTGGATCTTTGATGGCGATTTCTATTGCAATGACTCTTCCTCCAGATTTGCTTAACCTGTTTCTTTACTTGTTGTTGAGAGGGTCTTTCACGCCTCATCCTTTTGTGTGCTGCCATTCTTTTCCAACACTTAGAAACTGTATGGTTATGTAATCCACAAAAGGTACATGTTTTTCGATGCCATGTTTTACATTCATCTTTAAAAACATGATTATAATCGAAATTAACATTCAAATATCAAAACTGGTTATACCTTTCCTATCTGTCTCTGGTGTAAGTATGGTGATAAGAGCTTGCCTTAGCTCTTTCCTTGCAATGGAAACTACTATGGGATGATGGGGATGTTTTCCCATCATTCTCTTTCCTCGACCATTTCGACGATGTCTCAAACGAATCTGGCACCTTCGAGCATTCTCCTTTGCTGTATCTCGAGCCTCCAAATTGAGGTCTTTGTAAAACCTCCATTGGTTGAGTTATTTCTTGGTTATTAATGCCAAGTTTTTCATTCCTCCTTGTGCCTCATCCTTGTAAGGAGCCTCATGTTTGTCCCTGTAATTGGGATCTCCAAATCTCCAACAGAAATCATACTATGTGACAATGAAACTAAAAGTAAATCAACATCTTTTACCTCCTTTGTCGATTTGGAAAGAACTGATGAGGGTTTTTCATCATCTATTGTTGGTGGTTCGCTAACTGCCGTAGCACATTCCCCAACTTCCATTTTGACATACCCAAGTCCTATTCGACACGGTAATTCCTCTACTTTGATGGGATTGACAATTCTTTGGCCATTAACGCCCAAGCCTTTTCCTTCATACCCCATTCTCTTCAACAATTTGGAGCCAATTCCTATGGTATGATTTTCAAAAACAACGAAATCATCATCAAGAAACATGCATGAAGATGGAGAACTACTTTTTACCTCACATGGGTCACGCTGCAACTTTTCCAAGGCCTCATCCTTTTCTTCTCTCTAGTCATGTAGATGCATCTTCAATTCAACATTCTTTGTTTGAAGATTCTGGGTGTTATGCTTCAGTTCTTCAGGGCCTCTTCTGTAGCTTGCAACTAAAGCTGTAATTGCTCCTTTTCCTCTGTCTCTTTCTGTAGAGTTTCATACATCATTTCCATCCTCTTGGAAATTTTGAGCATGGCCTCGTACATCTCTTTTTCATCCTCTATCGCTGCATGTTATATTGTTCATGCTTGCAATTCACATCCATGCAAAGACCTCTTAGATACCACTTGATCTAGGTCCAGGTGTGACAAAGAACGACCTTCCAAGACCTTTTACTTTCATGATGTGTTAAATTGCATTTTTAAAAGAAGCATAAGTGAACACATGTGCATGTTGTAAAGAAGAGGAATGTGACAATCATCAGCAACATAAAAACATAAGTCATATATAACGGAGTTCGTCTAGGAGGGGCTACATCTCTAGGCCCCGATGTCAAGATGGTGTAGGTCATTGCATTAAGTGTTGTCAATAGTGATGATTTACATAGAGGTGATGTAGCTATCATACAAGGAAAATTCCCTCATGCAGGAGTGGCTCCAAGAGATGTTTCGCTACAGGAACTCTCAGTCAAAAAGACTCCTATCAGTATGACACAAACTCATGCATGATGATCATCCCGCCAACATGGCATAAAAGGGATCTGAATGCAAACATGTATGACGACAACATGAGTATCCCATAAACATACAATAAAGGGATCTCAAAACGTAACATGACAAATCATGACAACAAATACATAACATAGACGATTATGTGTCACATCAAGCAGGAATCATGAAAACAAGTAATAAACAAGATCCCAAATCAACATCAAACAGGGATCTGTGTAGCACAATGCATCACAAAATAAGTACATGAATACACTGCATATACCTCACAACCAAGGGCCATATGAAGAAGTAGATGTCAAACTACTGAAGTTGTTTGGACCATCGATCTCACGGCATCGAATCGCATGGAAAAACTTCTCGCTCATGAATGCTGACACCTGCACTCCACTTAGAAAATTGGCTGAAAAATGAAATGAGAAAATGAGAAATCTGAACAGACCATCAAATTTGTGGCGTCGAATAGTGCAAAATCGACTGTCGAATTTCTGAATTCAGAGAAATTGAGAATCTGGGGTTCAACGAATCCTTTAGATTCCTCAAAGATTTTGCTCCAAGGGTGGACTAGAAATCTGCAACTCAAAAGGTGAATCTGCCCTTGCCATTGTGATCGCTACGGAAAACCGTGAAAGATGACTATAAACTTGACTATATTCTGGCATGGAGAAAAATTACCTCCTCAGGAAAATTTCAAGGATCACGGTTCCACTCCTTGTGTCTGCAGCAGTCATGGTTCCACCTCCATATTGAAAAATGGCCAAAAAGTGTAGAACTATGATGGAGAAATGGATAGTGCCATTGCATTCATGGTGTCAAGAACTGTTGAAACGATATAAAATTTGTCAAAACCTGACAAAGTGAAAATTCGGCCCTCCTGCAAAACTCTACCTCGAATGGCGTGTACTACTGCCCACTCCTGGTTCCTTCATCTCCTCGAACTATGTGCAAATGAGGCTAAAATAATTTGTGTGGGCAGAAATCCCAAGTTACGTCATTGGGCCCAATGGTAAAAAATAACAATTCATTAAGGAGGGGTCGGGTGGTCAAACCCCGCCCCTCCCATTTTAATATATTATTTGTTTTTATGGTTAGTCATTGGTTTTGATGAGGGGTTCATTGGTGAGGGTGCCCGGGAGACGAGCCAGTTGTATTGGTCGGGCGTGTTCAAGCCCTACCACCCTCGATCTTCGTGTTACACTTTGGAGGGGGTGTGGGCCGGGTCCACCGAAGGTGGGTCGTGCCCACCCCATAACCATATAAGTTTATGTGGGTTTGGGGGTGGCAGGGGTGGTGGCTCGCCACCACATTTATCATTCTTTTATTTTTATTTTTATATAAAAATGGCCCTCTTTTAAAAGCTTTGAAATTTAGGCTGAAGGAGACAAAATAACGAGGTGACAATTTTTTCCAGAATCTGGTCAGAGTTGGCTGGATTCCATCCACTAGAAAAGTTGAAATTCCGGCCTCCTTAAGCCTGCCCAGTCAACAAAAGTCAACACAAATTTGACTGCTTCTAACTTTTGCATACAGACTCGGTTTAACGAACTGTTTGCACTGCCACAATCAGGACAATGATATCTATGCTCTGGTTTTGGTTCAAGCATAATCCAAACACTTTGATTTTTGAGCTTTCCCGAGTCCTCTTTGTCCTGTGTGTGTCTCTGGAGCCACCTGGATCATTAATTCAACATCCTTTGCTTGAAGACTTTAGTCATTGCACTTCAATTCTTCTAAGGTTGCCTCTGTGGCTTGCAACTAAAGTTGCAAGCGATACTTCTCCTCTTTCTCTTATTGTAGAAGCATCTTCAATTCAGTGTTGTCTACTTGAAGACTCTGGTTGATCTCCTCATTCAAATGATGAGAAGATGATGAAGGCGATGAATGTACACTGGAAGGTGTGGATGGAGCATCGTTCTCCGCTCTTTCTTTCTCTTGTTCCTCATAATCTTCATACATCATGTCCACCATTTTGGACATCCTGAGTAAGTCCTCGTACATTTCTTTGTCATCCTCCATTGTTACACATTCAATTGTTCATGCTCGCAATTCACATCAGCGAGAAGACCGCTCTGATACCAAACTTGATCCAGGATCCTTTGGGAATCAGAATTATCCAAGATCTTTTACTTCTGTGATGTTGTTATAATTGCATTTAAAAGAGCATAAAGAACCACATGTGCATGCTTAAACAAGAGGAAACATTACAAGATCAACAAGTCAAAACACGAGACATTTGATAATGGAGCTCGTCCACTGTGGACTACATGTCTGGGACCAGTGTCAATATGGTGAAGGTCGATTCATATAATGCCGGAAATGATGATGATTTACGTGGACTATTCATTGTCATAAAAAGGTCATATGCCCTCAACAAGAGTGGCTTGCCTCTCCACGAGACGTTTTCCCTACAGGAATTCTCACTCAAAATGGGTTTCCTTCAGCATGAAAAAACTAAAAAGATCTCAAATAACATGGCAACGAGTGTCCCCTCAACATAGTTACACAGAGATCTCAACAACAATACATAGCATGATAAGCTAATGACATCTCACATAATGTGGCAAAAGTGATCTCACAACATAACATGAAGCGGGGATCTCAAAACATAATACACCATCTCAACAATTATGAAGGAAACATTACATGACTAATTCATGTACCTGCACCTCTGAAGTTGGCTGAAAATGGAAAGCTTAGCTGAAAAAACTAACTACACCATTGATTTTTTGTCGTTGATGTTGAAAATAGCAACAAGAAATGCTAAAAATAGAAGTGCTAAAAATAACACTGCTATAAATAGCAGTTTGGGTATCAATGCTGGATTGGGCAATAGGGAATGAAAAATGGAAGTGCTAAAAATATAATTGCTATTTTTAGCAGTTCAGGATGGATTCCTATTTTAGTTAGTCCTTGGACTAAACATAGGAAGTAAAATTTGAATTTGAACTTAACAACTGTTTGAAAATAAATTAACTAATTATCCATGAGTTATTTAGTTGTGAAAAATCAAACATGAATTCTATGTGAGGACATGCAACAGTTTCTCTATTAATTAAGGAATTTATCCATCAATTAAAGAGATAAGGATGAGTTCTAATTTGATTAGTAATTAGTTGGCTCAGTTAACAGAGTCAAGTCCAGTTAGATTGATTTAAACAGTTTGTTTAAATTAATGTGAGTTTAGTTAGTTAATGCATGCTTACATATAATTATTGCACTTAAAATAAGTGAAGATTCTCTCATGAATAACTCATGCATGTCAGTTCAGATAGAGATTCATGCATGTCAGTTCAGATAGAGACCCAATTGAGATCAAAGAAGGGACAGTGTACTATCAGTTGGATGAAATTTTTCCTATAAAGGAAGCTCATCCATGGATGAGGATTTATCTCCTTCAGGACTGCGTTGTTGGACTAGAGGTTAGTGAGTGTGTGAAGAGGCCAATTCACACAAGTGGCTGCACTGGACCCCAATCAGAATTGTGCAAAGAAATAGGAGGCTTGGAGGGTAGACCAGAGGTTAGATAGAGGCCTTTGACTATCTATGAGCAGCAGAGCTATTGCAGAGAGAGCAGGATAGATTTTGAATTGATTCTTTTTGTAATACTGACTATATTTCCACTTGTATGATAATACAGAGTTGGGGTTTTAGGCTGAGGCTTTCCTTGGGTTAAATCTTCTATGTTATGTGTGATTGATTCCTTCTTATCAGTTATATGTGTTCTTATTGAAGTTGCTTAGTTCGATTAAGCTTCCGCTAAATTGGTTGTAGAAGTAGATCAAGTATTTTGCTTTAGTCTATTGCATTATCAAGTGATCTATAAGTGGGGATTTCTACATGGTATCAGAGCTACCTAATTTTTAGAAAACTTCTACATGGTATCAGAGCAATGCTGATCAAGGAAGAATAATATACAAGAAGGGAGAAGTTTGAATTTTGTGATTCCTAAATATAGAAATTGAGTTCTTATCACATCTCTATTTCACCTATAGCGCTCAATGGTTTAAGACTCGAATATGCCCTTGATGGCAGTTCAAATTATATAGCCTAGAAGGATCGCATGGAAGCAGTACTAGAGGATAACGGTCTAAAGGACTTCATTGATCAAGAAGTCCCCAAGCCGACTGGTGCTACTAAATTGGCTGAATGGAAGAAATGTGTGGCTAGATCAAGGAGAATCCTTCTGGAGGGAGTCTGAGATCACATAGTCTCGAGTCTCCATGGGAAGGAGACACCATTTTCAATGTGGAAAACATTGAAAGATCTATATCAGAATAACAACAATCAGAGGAAGTTGGTGCTGAAAGACAAGCTTCAAAAGATCAAGTGTGAAAAGGGCAACACGATCTCTACGTATCTGAACAAGCTCACCACATGCATGGATGAGCTTGGAAGCGTAGGGATCACGACAGTTGATGATGACATGGTGAGTCTTTCACTCCTCGATCTTCCTAAGAGATGGCATAGCTACCAGGACTCAGTTAATGGAAGAGAGAAACCGCTAGATTGGGAATGACTTTAGTCAAATTTGATGCAGGAGGAGATAAGAAGAAGCACTAGAGGTGGTTCTTCATCCATGGAGGATGAAGAAAAGTGTGCCTTAGCGAGTAAGGTGAAGAAGGGTAAGGAGAAGGATTCTCTTTCCCAATCCAGTTCTTCTCATGGTGGGAAGAAGTTTGACAAATCAAGCGTGCGATGCTTTCGTTGTCATGAGGTGGGCCACTTTGCTACAAATTGTCTACTGAGGAAATCCAAGAAGGGATCCATGGAAGGATCAGAAGGTGAGGCATTGGCCTCATAGTTCGAGTTGGATTTCACACTATTTGCATGCATGGTTTCATCCATGGTGGGAAGTGGTTGGTTTCTTGACAGCAGAGCTTCTTTCCACATGACCGACAACAAGAGTTTGTTCAGTGCTTTGGAGGAGAAAGATCTCCAGATACTCATAGTGATGCGTAATGATGAAAAGTATAGTGTCTCAAGTGTAGGCACGGTTGTTTTTCAAAGGGAGCATGGAGCTTGCACTACCTTGACCGACGTCAAGTATGTACTAGGACTGAAGAGAAATTTGGTGTCGATCGTGATGCTGGAAGACAAAGGCTATGATGTCGTCTTTAGTAAGGGAAAGGTTTTCCTTAGACACATCATTACTAGATAGGTGAAGCAGATCGGTTCATGGGTCAAGAACCTGTATGCTTTTGAGGTTCAAGATGCATGCAAAGCCTTGAGGAGAAAGGAAACTGATGGAGACTTGGTGGTTGAGAAGGAGAGTACATTACCTCTCAACATGCAGTGCTAGAACAAGTCTCAGACGATTGTGGAGGAGCCACAATTGGTGAAGCAGCTTCAGGAGGTTGTGGAGTAGCCACAACTAGAGAAGCTAGAGGAGATCGAGTAGAGACATCTACTCATGCAGAGACCTCCAATAGAGGGAAACTTCGAGCCAGGTGAGCAGAGGGATCACATGCAACCATACCTCCAAGTAGGAGGTGCCGCGATGTGCAGTGATCGTCCCAAGGAGGAGGGGCGGGATCCTTGAGGTACCCAACCTCTTTGATTCGACTTAGCTACAGGAGCCCCAATGAGGAATAGCAGGACTGACTGATTGGGTAGAGACAGATGCGAATGGAGTGGTAGAGAGAGCTACAATGCAAGAGTCCCAAGACTGTGTAGAGCTAGTAGGTTGCAACGATGCGAGAGGCACAAGAGTGTTGCACCAGTGCAGGATGGCACAGAGATGTGTGCAACGGTGCGAGATGCATGGGGTGTTGTAGCAACTCAGAGGTTAGAGAGGGAGCACTTTTCAGCAGTAGGTAGAGCTTCAGCATCAGAGTATGTTTCTAGCCCAACAGAGAGGTCAGTGAGGAGTTTTTTTGTTCCGAGAGTTGCTGGAGCAACCACACTTGGTAGAAGTGTTGCATGCAGAACATTCTAGAGGTACAGCATCAAGTTCAAGTTGAATGCCTTTCTTGTTGAGAGGGAGTGTTGAAAATAGCAACAAGAAATGCTAAAAATAGAATTCTCAAAATAGTAGTTTGGGTATCAATGCTGGATTGGGCAACATGGAATGAAAAATGGAAGTGCTAAAAATATAATTGCTATTTTTAGTAGTTCATGATGGATTCCTATTTTAGTCAGTCCCTGGACTAAACATAGGAAGTAAAATTCGAATTTGAACTTAGCAACTATTTGAAAATAAATTAATTAATTCTCCATAACTTAATTAGTTGTGAAAAATCAAACATGAAGTTTATGTGAGCACATGCAACAGTTTCTCTATTAATTGAGGAATTTATCCTTCAATTAAAGAGATAAGGATGAGTTCTAATTTGAGTAGTAATTAGTTGGCTCAGTTAACAAAGTCAAGTCCAGTTAGATTGATTTAAATAGTTTGTTTAAATTAATGTGAGTTCAGTTAGTTAATGCATGCTTGCATATAACTGTTGCACTTCAGATAAGTGAAGATTCTCTCATGAATAAATCATGCATGTCAGTTCAGGCAGAGGCCCAGTTGAGATCAAAGAAGGGACAGTGTACTATCAATTGGATGAAATTTTTCCTATAAAGGAAGCTCATCCATGGATGAGGATTTATCTCCTCTAGGACTGCGTAGTTGGATTAGAGGTTAGTGAGTGTGTGAAGAGACCAATTCACACAAGTGGCTGCACTAGACCCCAATCAGAATTGTGCAAAGAAATAGGAGGCTTGGAGGGCAGACCAGAGGTTAGATAGAGGCCTTTGATTGTCTATGAGCAGCAGAGGTATTGCAAAGGCAGCATGACAACTTTTGAGCTAATTCTTTTTGTAATACTGGCTATATTTCCACTTGTATGATAATACAGAGTTGGGGTTTTAGGCTGAGGCTTTCCCTGGGTTATATCTTCTGTGTTATGTGTGATTGATTCCTTCTTATCAGTTATATGTGTTCTTATTGATGCTGCTTATGTTCGATTAAGCTTCCGCTAAATTGGTTGTAGAAGTAGATCAAGTATTTTTCTTTAGTCTATTGCTTTATCAGGTGATCTACAGGTGGGAATTTATACATGGTATCAGAGCTAGCTGATTTGTAGAAAAATTCTACAGTCGAGAGATGTAAAAACAACTATCCATTTGTTGAATTTCGACATCGTCAAAATCTAGGCATGTAGGAATCTTTTAGATTCCCCATGATTCTCCAAAGATTATGTTCTCTATGCTGACTAGAGATTTGCTACTCAGATCACAAATCTAATCTCCCATCGTGATCCTTGCTAAATTCTGAGACTTTTGAGTATAAAGTTGGTTGCATTTTGATTCTGGCGAATTTCAGCCTCCAAGGAATCTGGAAGATTCCCTCAAGATTCTTCAAAGATTCTGCTCTGCTGGGAATCTAAAAATCTGCTACTCAGAAGGTGATTCTGATTTCACCATCGTGTTCCCTACTAAATTCCGGTTAAAATGATAGTAAACTTCATATCATTTTGATAAAGTTAAAATTTACCTCCCCATGGAATCTTTTAGGCATTGGTGAATATTCTCTACCAAAGATTTTTTGTCCCAGAATGTGTGCCATCATGGTTCCACCTCAAGCCTACAAATCATGGTTTTGCAATCTAGGTTCCACCTCTACAATAAAATATTAACATTTGTTGAAAAATGTGTCAGTTCCTCCATGCTCCGTCCACGGCTCCAATCAGCACATTTCAAAAGGCTGCTCTTATACAAATTTCGAGGCAAATATACAAAAGTTGGCCTTGTGGCTCAGCGGTGGTAGAGGTCATGGTGTCAAACCCTCCACTTCCCATCTTTATTCATCGCCCCATCCATTTTTGTTTAGGCGTGTTATGTTGTTGGTTGTACATTATATGATGGGATTGTTGCATGGGGGCGGGCCATCCCACGTGGCTGGCATGGGTTCGATACCCGCCGACCTAGTTGTAAGGTTCATCGTGTTTTCAGGGCGGGGTTTCCAGTCAATGGACCGCCCATCCCCCCTCCCCCACACCACCCCCCCCCCCACCCCACACACACATACATATATGATGTTTGCAACAGCCCGCCCCCTATTAATTTGATTTTTATGATTAGGATTCAGGTGGCAGGGTTGGTGGCCTGCCACCTATTTTTTTATTTTTTTTATTTTTTTTCCAAATCATATCCACTTTAGGTAATTTCTTGAACCTTGGAGGTTACTGGGCAATTTAGGGATCCAACAAATTTGCTCACTTCTCGGGTGCTAGGTTCCCTGTCGGTTGATGGTGAAACTGTAGGACATTTAAACTTAGCCCACTCCCTAACTTTGATCGCAACTTTTACTTGCTCTAACTTATCCATACGAGTGCGGATTGGAGTTTCATTCATGCCATTAGAATCAGGGAAACAAACACTACGATCCAATGATGGGTTTGTTGCAATTTGACCACTATAAATTTTGACCATTTCTAAGCCCTCTTGGACTTCTGCATGTGTCTAGAGCCACCTGGATCAATCCTCCCCACTGAGGATCTTTTGGTCCTCCAAAAGCATGACAATAATCTGCAACTTTGTACATCGTCTGCACCACAAGTATCCTGATAGGTCACCCTTTCTTCTCCTTCACCTCTGTTCTTCGGAGCCATAAGTAATGAGCCGACACCTACATCCTTTGCAAACCTGTAGTACATTTATGCAAATTACATGCTTAATTTACATGACCAACTAATGACCCAAGCATCACATACTTTCCACGAGTTTATAACACATACTCTGTGGTCAAGTTTACATCAAAATGGAAATAATACCCCAGCTATGAAAACAAGGCCAAAATATCATTGTTGCTTCAACAAGTGATGGAAAACACATCATCACTTTTACAATGTAAAATGCAAAGAATGATTTACAAAAATACGGCCATGACAAGCTAACACATCTAGAGAAACCATCTCTCACTTATCAAACTGAATGGGTCATCTTCCTATGGGAGATTCTCTTGCCGATCAACTCTTTCAACTAGTTTCTGCATGGACGCTTTGTCCTTAAGGCGCTGCTCTGGATGAAGCCTCCAACACATGGCTCTTTGATGACCACCTCTATTGTAATGACTACAATAAGTCTTATTCCTCCAAACTTGCTTAACCTACTTCTTTTCTTGTTGTGGAGAAGGCCTTTCACGCCTCATCGTATTTCATGTTGTCATTCTCTTCCAACACTCAACAAACACATGGTTATGTAAACCACCAAAACTACATGTTTTGCAATGTCGTGATTTATGTTCATCATCAACAACATGCTTGTAATCAAAATGAACATTAGAATACTGAGATTGTTTATACCTTTCTTGATTATCTCTGGTGTAATTATGGCGATGAGAGATTACCTTAGCTCTTTCCCTTCAATAGGCACTGCCATGGGATGATGGTGATGTGTCTCCATCATTCTCTTCCCTCGATGGTTTTAACAACATCTCAGAAGCATCTAACACCTTTGAGCATTCTCCTTCAATGTATCCCAAGCCTGTGAATCGAGGTCTCTGCACAACCTCCAATGGTTGAATCATGCCTTGGCCATTAACACCAACTCCTCCTCCTTTGTACCCCATCTTGGTAAGTAGTCTCATGCCAGTTCCTGTAATGGGTATCTCCACATTTCCAAAAGAAATAATATCATGTGAAGATGAAATTGAGAATGATCACAACTGTTTACATCAGATGTGGCTTTCAAAACAGGTGACGAGGGCTCTTCTAATCCTTTGTCATGCCTTAACTCCTCCAAGATCTTTTTCATGGCTTGTAGTTGAAGCTGCAACCTTTTCTTCTCCTCTTTCTCTTCTTGTAGAAGCCTCCTTAATTCAACATCCTTTGCTTGAAGGCTTCGATTGTTGCACTTCAATTCTTCCAAGGCTGCCTCTACGGCTTGCAAATGAAGTTGTAATCGATGCTTCTCCTCTTTCTCTTCTCGTAGAAGCATCTTCAATTCAGTGTTATCTGCTTGAAGACTCTGGTTGATCTCCTCATTCAAATTATGAGAAGATGATGAAGGCAATGAATGTACAATGAAAGGTGTGGATGGAGCATTGTTCTCTACTCTTTCCTTCTCTCATTCCTCATAAGCTTCATACATCATGTCTGCCATTTTGGACATCCTAAGTAAGTCCTTGTACATTTCTTTTTCATCCTCCAATGTTCCACGTTCAATTGTTCACCCTCGCAAATTAGATAAGCAAGAAGACCACTATAATACCAAACTTGATCCGGAATCCTTCAGGAACTAGAATTATCCAAGATCTTTTACTTCTGTGATGTTTTTACAATTGCAAAGAGCATAAATAACCACATGTACATGCTTAAATAAGAGGAAACATGAAAAGATCAACAAGTTAAAACACGAGACATTTGACAATGGAGTTTGTCCAGTGTGGACTACGTCTCCAAGCATTGTGTCAAGATGGTGGAGGTCACTTCATATAATGTTGGAAATGATGATGATGTACATGGACTATTTTTTGGCATAACAAGGTCATATGTCATCAACAAGAGTGGCTTGTCTCTCCATGAGACGTTCTCCCTACAGGAATTCTCACTCAAAATGGGCTTCCTTCAGCATAACAAAACTAACAAGATCTCACATAACGTGGCAACGAGTATCCCCTCAACATAGTTACATAGTGATCTCAACAAAAATACATAGCATGACAAACTAATGACATCTCACATAATGTGGCAAAAGTGATCCCACAACATAACATCAAGCAAGGATCTCGAAACATAATACATCATCTAAGCAATTATGAAGAGAAACATGACATGACTGATTCATGTACCTACACTTTTGAACTTGGCCAAAAAATGGAAGGCTCAGCTGAAAAAACTGACTACACCACTGAATTTTTGTCGTCGAGAGGTGTAAAATCGACTATCCATTTGTCGAATTCTGACACCGTCAAAATATGGGCCTATAGGAATCTTTTAGATTCCCTGTGATTCTCCATAGATTATATTATTTCAGTTGAATAGAGATTTACTACTAAGATCACTAATATGATCTCTCCATCATGATCCTTTCGAAATACTGAGACTTTTGAGTATAAAGTTGGCTACATTCTGATTTTGGTGAATTTCAACCTCCAAGGAATCTGGAAGATTCCCTCAAGATTCTTCAAAGATTCTTCTCTGTTGGGAATTTGTAAATTTGTTGCTAAAATGGTGATTTTGATTTCATCATCGTGTTCCCTGTGAAATTCTAGCTAAAATGACTGTAAACTTCATATCATTATGATAAAATGAAAATTTACCTCCCCATGGAATCTTTTAGGCATCAAGGAATATTCTCTACAAAAGATTCTTTGTCTCAGAATGCATTCCATCATCGTTCCACCTCTAGCTTGCAAATCATGGTTCCCTAGTTCGGGTTCTGCCTCTACAATAAAATATTAACATTTGTTGAAAAGCGTGTCGGCTCCTCCATTCTCCGTCCACGGCTCTCCTCAGTAGATTTAAAAGTACTTCTCTTATACAAATTTTGAGGCGGATATAACAAAGTTGGCCTTGTGGCTCAGTGGTGGCAGAAGAGTTTAGGAGGGCATAGGTCATGGTGTCAAACCCTCCGCCTTCTATCTTTAGTCATCGGCCCGTGCATTTTTGTTTGGGTGTGTTATGTTGTTGGTTGTACATTGTATGATGGGACAGTTGCATGGGGGCGAGCCAACCCACATGGTTGGCACGGGTTCGATACCCACTGACCCCAGTTGTAGGGTTCGTCGTGTTTTCAAGGTGGGGTTTCCGGTCTCCCGCGATGCGATCCTTGACCAAAACCTAAGGCTTTTGGTCTAATGACAATGGTGATTCCCAACAAGGGGTATCAGAGCATAGGTCATGAGTTTGATACACCTTCGGCTCACGTTAGGGGAGATATTGTTGGACATTGGATAAACCAATGCTCTCCACGTGTTTCGTGACATGGACTAACTTCCTTTTGTGGATCCTTATCTCCGTTGATATGATCGTTGACTAAAACCTATGGGTTTCGATCTAACGGAAATTGTGATTCCCAACATTACCTAATAACTTATTTTGATTAAAGAAAGGAGCCACTATAGACACCTAATATCATAGTAATGCATCCATGCTATCTCCTGGTAAAGAGGGTCAAAGTATTAATCCTAATTTGATCTCAAAATGGAACATTATTATATACTTATTTTTATTGTTGTTTCGTCGTCATGAATATGTATAAATTCAATAGAAATTGCGACCGCTTAATATTTCAAACTGAAAAACAAGAGATACAATTCTACTCTACTAATTTGCAAAATGGAAATCGCAATTTAGAACAACATGCAAAAAGAAAAACCACAAGTACATAGTGATTTCTAGGGGAACCCAACTAGGAAAAAACCCCTCAAGCCTCTTTTCATTAATCAGTTGAATAGAGAAACTATTAAAATTGCTTGCTCCAACTCTGAGCACAACTTACAAAAGAATAATTGTTCTCTCTACTGAATGAGAACCTCTAGCCAACACTTAGCCAATTTTCTGCTCCACCAACTTTCTATTTCCTTGTGAAATCCTAAGAAAAATTGAGCTCCTAAACAATAGGGAATTCCTTATTTCCTTGTGCAATTCCCGAGGAATTGATATCCTTACTCCATGCAAAAATTGCACACTCAACTAGTATACAACTCATGTTACACTAGCCTTGTCTCCTCCACCTCAACTGAGAAATTCAAATTACATCCATGCATGAGCTATTTTGGGTTGATTAACTAGTTAACTGGTAGATCTTTGAGTTACATTGTTTTCCCACTACACGAATGACCAACCTTCAACTGACTCTATCAATAGTTAAAGGTCAGTTAATTGAGTACAATTGAAAATAATTGAACTAGTCTATTGCTAAAATTTAGCAATCAACACATGCATGATTGAAATCCAAGCCCCTATCTCGAATTTACTAAGCTAATTGAGTGACAAGATCCATGTCACACTAGTTAATTTCCTCTAAGTTGTTTTGTTCGTGTGGAAATTTGATTTACTCAATTTGACTAAGGCTAAAGTCAAATGGAGCCCTTCTTGCCACATTTTCGAACACACTCTTAGAAAGAAGGGGATTTTTCACCACCCCTATCCAACACTTTTGGAATTTGAATTTACCTCTTGACAATTATTTTGTCAATATGTTATCATATTTCTCCTTAGCTAGAATGTACTATAGCAACATAATTCTCCTGCAAATGATGATATTAGATATCAATGTGTTTGGACCTATCATGAAATACCAAATTCTCAAAGATCTTAATGCAACTCTGATTATCACAATATATCACTATCGGATCCATCTCCTGACTAAAAACACCCATAAGTATTTTCCTCATCCATATGACCTCACACGCTGCTTGACTTGCAACCAAGTATTCAACCTCTATTGAGTTGAGTGCCACAAACCTCTGTTTTCTGTTGTACATGGAAATAGTTGCGAACCCAACACTGAAGATAACACCTAAAGTACTTTTCCTGTCTAATCAACTCCCTGCCCAGTCTGCATTAGTGAAGCCTTGGAGAATCATTCCTTCTATCCTCTTGTACCATAATTCATACTCTGTAGTGCCTTTGAGATATCGTAAGGCATACTTTGTTGCCTTCCAATATAGTTGGGTAGGCCTCACCATAGCTTGACTAAGTTGGTTTACTACATAGTAGATGTCAGGTCTTTTGTTCACAAGATACATCAAAGACCCCACAAGCTACTTGTAAATGGTAGCATCAATCTCTTCACCTGAAATGACATTTTCTTTCCTCCAATTTGTAGCTAGAGTTGTGTCCATAGGCTTACACTTCTCCATGCGAAATTTCTGAATTATTTCTAAGGTATACTTCCCCTGAGGCACAAACAATTCACCATAACCTTGCCAAACTCCCAACCTGAGGAAGTCATGCATTAATCCCATGTCTTTCATCTCAAATTCCCTTGCAAGATCCTCTTTGCAAGAGCAGATCAACTACTCATCACCTACCAATAATAAATCATTAACATACAAAAACAAGAATAATCAACTTACCATCTACCACAACGTGATATAGGTTCACATCTACTTCACTTTTGGTAAAGCCCAATCCACTGAGATAATTGTCGATCTAAGTGTACCAAGCTTGGGGTGCTTATTTGATACCATACAATGCTCTCCTGAGTCTGCACACATGTGACTCTCGATCATATGGCTCGGATACTTCTGGTTTCTCTATGTAAATTTCCTTCTCAACAACACCATTGATAAAGGTGGTCTTCACATCTAACTGGTGGATTTCCCACCCCATCTGTGTAGCTAATGCAAGAATTGATCTAATGGGGGAATACCTTGCCACAGGGGAAAATGTTTCCTTATAGTCAACTCCCTCTACTTGAGGAAATCCTTTGGCCACAAATGTGGCCATGTACTTCTTAATGCTCCCATCAACTGCATGCTTCACTTTGTAGATCCATCTGGAACCAACCACTGATTTCCCTTTTGGTCTTGGCACCACTTCCCATACATTGTTCTTCATGATGGATTCATATTCTTCCACTATGACATCAACCCAAATAGGTTGAGAAACTACTTCCTCAAATGAAGAAGGCTCTAACTCAATGAGCTCTGTCATGAGATCCATGTAACTAGTGTACCTCTTAGGTGACCTCCTCTGCCCACACTATGATGTAGGAGCTCCCACATTCTCCCTAGCATCTTGCAACATTCAATCAAATTCTCTAGTTCTCTTTCTCCCTTCTCTGAGTGTTTCTGGTTGAGTGGGTGTCCCCACTCGGCCTCCTCTTTGCTCTTCCATTTGTGGCTGCTCCATAACTTCTTGAAGCTCATCCCGAGGATCCTCATTTGGATCTAGAAGCTCCTATTCCAGTAGGATATTAATCTCTCGTTGCAGAGAGCATCTCATAGCAATATCCTCATCAAACTTTACATTTCTCCTCACCACCGTCATCCTTAGTGAAGGTAAATACACTCGGTATTTGTGTTGAGTTTCGGTGAATCCTACAAAAAATCCCAACTCTGCTATAGGCTTAAGTTTCCTCCTTGAATCCTTGGAGACATGATAATAAATTGAAGCTCCGAAAATTATGAAATGAGACACATCAGGCTTTCTCCCAGAGAAAGCTTCCTCTGGTGTGATAATTCCAATAATTCTATGAGGACTCTGGTTCTGCAAGCAAAATATTGTGTTTAATTCTTTTTCCTATAGATGCAATGAAAGCCCCTGATCATTTAGCACGACTCTTGTAGCTCCCATTATGTTCATGCTCTTCCTCTCAACTATCCCATTCTACTGTGGGTTATGGGGTGCTATCAGTTCTCTTCGAATATCTTCTTTTCCATGGAAATCCTTGAAGACATTCAAAATAAATTCATCTCCATTGCCACTCCTAAGAGCCTTCACCTTATTCCCAAACTTTTTCTCAACTAATGCCTTAAATTCTACAAATTTGGAGAACACTTCATCCTTCTTCCACATAAATAAATTCCAACATTTTCTAGAGAAATCATCAATAACAATTACATAGTACTCATGTTTTGTTGTGGAGGTTGTAGAGAATGGTCCACAAACATCAGAGTGGACTTGCTCCAATATTTCATATGCTCTTATATCTCAGCCATGGAAGGTGGATCTGGCATATTTCCCCAATGTGAAACCCTTCCAAGCATACTACTAGTGAAGGGAGACTAGTGATAATTTGTTGCATGATTTTTAAGGCACCATGGTGTAGATGACCCAATCTCTTGTGCCAGAGTTATCCAACATCTCCACTTTGCACATTTTTTACTTTGTTGGTCAATGCAGCACAATCTCCCACCTCAAGTTTGTATAGGTTCTTCACTCAAACTGTAATCTGGTTCACTTTCCCAATAGTTATGTGTCTCAGAAAGGCTTTCCCTTTAATGAAAATAACATCATATCCTCTATCCTCCAATATTGCTATAGAGATCAAGTTCTTCTTCAGCCCAAGTACAAACATAACATCTTTGAGGCAAAGAGGGGAGGCTTTCTCCCTCTCAAAGGTTACAGTACCAATTCCTGTAGCACTATACCTCCTATCATCCCCTAATTCAATATGCATCTGGAGATCCTTCTCCTCCACGATACTGAAAAATCCTTACACCATTTCATATGGAATGAGGCACAAGAACAAAGGTACCACACACTCCCCATAATAGTGTTAGCCATGCATGCTATCAGGGTGAAGTCTAATTCAAATTTTGAAGTCAGTGCTTTACCTCATACTCCTCCTAAACGATTCTTGTTAGAGTTCTTGCACAAACATTTTGTTGCATACTGCCCGTATTTGTGGCAGTGATAAGATTTCATCTTGATCAAGTTTTTATTCTTGTCATTATTTTGGTTGGATTTAGGTTTGATTTGGGTCTTCTTTCCTTTGCCCTTCTTCCCCTTCCCAACCAAGGAAAAATTCTCTTGATCCTATTTTTTAGATGATGTTCCATCTCTAGTATTTCTCTGAATCTCTTCTTGAACCAAATCGGATCACAACCTTTCCCAATTTGGTAATTTTTCCCTTCCATTCAGAGAGTCCTAGTAGTTGTGCCACGATGTTGGAAGGCCTATAAGATTTATGCTCACTAAATCATCTTCTGCTACATTCACCTGAAACCATCCAAGATCATCTCAAACTTGAGTAAACCTGAAGAGACACTGTGGAATAATGTAATTTTTTTGCATCCTAATGTTTCAAAGTTTCTCTTGTAGGTCCAATTTTATATGGTCACTGCTATTTTTGAATAGCTCATTCAATGCCTTCCATATAACATATGGAGTTTCTTTGCCATGGATATTTGAGACCACGTGGTCTCTCATACCTTCCAAAATAATTCTCCTGGCCTTTGCAACATCCTTCTTCCACTGGGTTAATTGTTGTGCATTTGACTATGGAGGTTTTGAAATATCATTTTTAACATATTCTAACACACCATTATCATCAAGAATTTCTTCCATTCGACCCTTCCAGGCTATGAAATTTGAGCTACCCTCCAGGGCATACTCCAATCTCAGATCGTTGAAAGACATTCTCTCGATTATGAAGGAAAAATGTTGCACTGAAGCTGCAAATTCAAAATTCCTGAGGGAGAGGTTCAAAATACTGGTTCTAATTTGATTTTAGGGCTCTGATACCATGTCGAAATTTGATAGAAATTGCAACTTCTCAAGATTTCGAACTGAAAAACAAGAGAAACAATTCTACTCTAGTAATTTGTAGAATGGAAATCATAATTTAGAACAACATGCATAAACATGCAACATGCAAAACCACAAGTACATAGTGATTTCTAAGGGAACCCAACTAAGAAAAAAACCCGCAAGACTCTTTGCATTAATTAGTTGAATATAGATTCAACTATTTCAATTGCTTGCTCCAACTTTGAGCACAACCTGAAAAAGTATAATTGTTCTCTCTGCTGAATGAGAGCCTCTAGCCAACACTTAGCCAATTTTTTGCTCCACCAACCTCCTATTTCCTTGCACAATCTTGAGAAAAATTGTGCTCCTACATAATAGGGAAGTTCCTATTTCCTTTTGCAATTCCCAAGGAATTGATCTCCTGACTACATGGAACAATTGTACACTCAATTAGTATACAACTCATGTTATACTAGTCTTGTCTCCTCCACCTCAGCTGAGCAATTCGAATTCCATGCATACATCAGCTATTTTGGGCTAACTGATCAGTTAATTGACAAATCTCTAAGTTAGACCATTGTCCCACTGCACAACAGACCTTCAACTGACTCTATCAATAGTTAGAAGCTAGTTAACTGAGTACAACTGAAAATAATTGAACTAGATATTGCTAAAATTTAGCAATCAACACATGCATGACTGAACTCCAAGCCCATAAATCGAATTTATTGAGCTAACTGAGTAACAAGATCCATGTCACAATAGTTAATTGCCTCCAAGTTGTCTTGCTGACGTGGAAATTTGATTTACTCAATTTGACTAAGGCTAAAGTCAAATTGAGTCTTTCTTGCTACATTTTCTAACATAATCAACACTAATGAGAGTGATTATCATTGCTATTCCATACCCTTGTATTTGGAGTCTATTCATGCAAAAGAGGAGATCCAACCCATGTTTTAAAAGTACTTGAAAAGACCAACCTTACCTTATACACTATTAAAAAAAGAAAAAGAATCGATCTCACATACACAACAACAAACACTCCTCTACCCTTATTAATAACTAAAGTTGGTAAAAAATCCTTCATTACCTTAATCTTTTTTTGTTTGTAAATCAAGGGTCTCTATGAATTCAAATTAGAGATACATCATGAGGAGCTAATAGGAAAAAATATTCCAACCTCATTCCTACTAGATATGACGGCCAGAAAATAACAACGAAACCACATTGTCAATAGACAAATCAAACTAGAAACCACATATAGATAGCCCAGTGAGACCAAAAAGCCCCAAGAAGCTAAATACAATCAACGATCATCCTTGGTATGATGGATTAACCGAAGTTGATTTATCTATACCATTACTTAGTGACATAGGAGGACTAAAAGCACATTGTACATGTTCTTCCATGTGTTCTAATATGCCTTTTAGATGCTCCAACTTCTAGTAAATCCTTTCTAACTGTGATGAAGAGAAGCCAACCTATCTTGCATGTACCATTTGTTTTGTCAGTCACGTTCAAGATTTTCTAGGAGTAAGTTCATATGTTGAAGGCAGTTGTATAGTGAATCAAAGGAGGAGGTAGTTCAATTCTTCTAGGGGATTGTGTTGGATTCGAGTCTAATTATTCCCCAAGTCTTGGTTTTCCATGTGGTGTTCTTCCCCTTATCCACATGGCTCTATGCCTCGACTAACCCTTCCATGTTGATGTTGCATGGGAAATGTGTCAGTAAACTTCCACCAATACTCAAAATCCCTTAACTCTGAATGCCAGCCCCTCTAAAGTTCCCCGGTTGGTGGCCCTCTTGGTGTCAATGCAATTAGGTCATTGTAAACAACAGTCTCACATTGTATTTATTAATTTCCATTCGGTGGCCAACCTTCAACAACATGTCCCCATGTGACCTCCCCTTACACCAATAGTAAAATTCACCACCTCGTATATCACCTGCCACAATAGAGTGTATTTCCTCGAGAAGCCAAAGTGCAATGACTGAGGCAACTCACACAATAGACAAGACCTTCAAACCACCCCTCAAAGCTCCAAAATTATCTAGAATTCAATGAGGAGTGGAGGGAAACGTAAACCATCGACTAGAAACGATAAATCTTCAAACCAATATTTAGGCAATAGGAAGAGAAGGATAATAAAGAGATAAGGCTTATCGCTTTCTGCAAATACCCTTCGAAAAAAGAAGCAAGTTGATGCTAATTTAGAAGAAAAAAACCAAAACAATGTAAACTTTGAAATGGAAATTGATACAACTACGTGTTTCATTGAGGTAGCAAAAAAGTCAACTAATTTTGAAAAGTGGTGATGCAGAATACACTCTCTTTTTTTCGGAGCATATTTTTGACACTTTAAATTTTATTTCTATCAAATATAAATATTTGTTTTTAAATGTTAGTGATCTTCATGCCTATTTTGAAACGTGTTGATGCAGCATCAACCTTTTTTTTAGAGGACTTAATTTTTACACTTTAAATTTTTTAATGTATTAAGTGTGGATTTTTTTTTTTAAATGTTACATTTTTTAACACTTTAAAATTTTTTATGTACAATTTTTTTTGAAATCATGATTGCTTAACAAATTTTCTAGTTTCTGTATTCAAGTTATTGTGATCCATAATGAAAAAGCAAAGTCTTTCGGTAGAAATCACATGAGAGAATTTTTTGGCCGACGTGTTTCGAACCAACAAGTGTGGTTCATCATCAGTTGACGTGTTTCGAACCAACAAGTGTGGTTCATCATTAGGTCTTGATGATGAACCACACTTGTTGGTTCGAAACACGTTAGGTGTGGTTCATCATTAGGACCTGATGATGAACCACACTTGTTGATTCGAAACAAGTTGGCCAAAAAATTCTCTCATGTGATTTCTAATGGAGTTTGCTTAAATTTTCTAGTTGTCTTATATTTCTTTTTTCTAAATGTTGATTCTCTTGACCCAAAAAAAGAAAAAAAATCTCTTAAAAAACATTAAAACATTAACAAAAAATTAAGATTTAAAACATTTAAAAATAAAATAAAAAACAAAAATATACTCAAATTAAAAAATAAAATAA
>APFE031375795.1:167489-199726 GCA_000404065.3 Pinus taeda
TTAACTCCCGGATACGGGTGTTTGAGATGGTAATAAATTCGACGGGATGGGGGTGGAGCGAGGCAGATCGCCACTTGCTTACTCAATACAAAAGCACAAAGGTTGGGAAGGCAACTGGCACTTGGCATGAGCGTGGAGTTTGGTCCATCGGCTTTCATTCCAGAGGTTTCGGCTCTTGCATCAGGTTCAACGTTATGGTTTCTCCCTCCGCATGCTCCAGCCTGCATAAGAAGGTGAGGTTCATCAATGTGAAAGTTATGGCAGGAGCTTCCCAAGGCATGCCAATGGAGGATAAGGCCAGGGGATGTCGTGGGGAGGCAGTCAACTCGACATTGCTATTTTATCTGCTTTTCTCTCTTGCCTCTGGTATCATTTCGGTTATCTCGCTGCTTAAGGGGATTCTGGTCAGGGCTAAGGCCTCTTGGAACTTGCGGGGAAAGGCTCCTATGTCGCTTGGCTCAGCCCTCTTGGCGGCGTAGACTCTGTTCCTCCTTGCGTTTCTTTCTAGAATTTTGTGTTGTTGTTTTCATGTCTTTATCTCAGTAATTCATCTCCTTTTCTGGGTCCTGGTCTCTGGTTTAGGCGGGGATTTTTCTGATTTATGCCTCGCTCTCCTACCGAAAAGACTTCAGCTTTATCGCTGGCTCGCTACCTGGTATTGGGGTCTCTGTGGTGAAGATTGTTCGCTCAGCAGACAAAGCTGCAGCCACTCCCTGGTTCTCACTGTTGCTCCACATTTCTCGACATCCGTTGCTACTATTTCCCAAATGTCGCATTTACGCCAAAGAATGGGAAGCCGTCAAGGCCAGCCGAGGCGCGCGCCCACCAGTTCGTCCTCAGACTCGCCCTCCCTCTCCAGTGAATTGTTTGTAGGTCGTTGCCCCGTCACCCGTAGTGGGAGAGGGCAGTTCCCTTCCATCAGCTCCCGCCATGGGCCTCCTTCCTCATCTGGTTCTGTTATCTTTACCTTTAACAACACTCTGAATAGGCCCAGGATAACTGCTCATTTCTCGGTGGTTTTCCATGAAGACAACCAAATAGAAGACTCTGGTACCTATCCTGGGGGCACGGGGGTAATCACGGCTCCTTCTTCTTCCCTCCAGATGGATGCTGGAAATGCTCCGCAGCAGGATTTGAATGTTTAGGTTCACAGCGCTCAGGATGTGGAGATGGTTGACCCTGGTCCTTCTGCTCAGAATGCGGCTCAAGCAAGGGATCTACCAGATTTTGGTTGGTGCCGTATCGTGAAAGAGACTCCTGATGACTAGTTTGTTCACCCAAGCCTCTTCTTTTTGCAGTGCAATCTTCACCACTGGGCAAGATTGTAAGGAAAACAGTTTAGTGGTTTTCTGGTGTTTTCTGGCATTTTTGTTAATTTTGTATTATCATGTGGATCTCAGTCCGGTCCCCTGCGCGGGTCCTGAAAACTGGTACATCACTACCAACAAACAATATTTTCATCTACCTTTTTTGATAGTTCTGCCTCTCGTGAGTGCAAAGATCTTGACTTCGGTCACGCTGTAATTATACCTCTTTACCTTGTTAATAGAATTAGTCTTATTTAGAAATATATATATATATATATATATATATATATATATTATTTAATATTTTTATGATTGATTTTTTTTTCGTAAATTTTGTTTTTATTTTGAATTTTATGTCTTCATTGTTCTTTTGAAATTTTAATGTTTTTAGGAGTCATGATAAAAATTTTACAACATTATTTCAAAATATTGAAAATTTACCTTCAAAAAAAAAACATCAACACTTTTCCTTTTGAGGGTTTTTTTTGCACAATTTTTGCACAAATAATTGGTACAAATATTGGTCAACTACAAATGTGTTACCAAATACATATATGTGTTACCAAATACATATCAAATACATTTACATAAAATGAATTGCTTTTAGTGTGATTTTTTAAAATTTTTGGTGCTAGAATTTAGTTCTATTACATGGGAACCGCTCCCTAGAGGTGAGAAACCCATTCTAGTGGTTCCCGCGCTTTCAGAAGCTCTGGAACTGTATGGGAACGTTCTTTTTTCTGTGGGAGCTGCAATGGGAGCTTGGGAAAGTTCTGAGAGCTTTGAACACTGTTTTTTTGGAGTTCCCGCGTTCCCTAGGGTTGGGAAATACAAAGCATGTAGACAAATATAATGAACTGCCCACAAAACATGAGGTTTTGTTGAAAGCTTCGCAGGAAGAAAGGCCAAAGACATCCTTAAGAGTGATATCCTTAATTGAGAAACTGGAGCAATCTCTTGATGGGTAAAAGAAGCATGTGACACCTCAATATAAGGGCGATATCTGGGATGTCATGCTAATGATTATTTATTTTTTTGTTTATGTATATGTATTGCAAAATATTGTGTGCATATTGTATGTGGTAGTCAATGCTTAACCATTAGATTCACTTTACTTTTTCTCATAGAAATAGCTAAAGAAACATAGGTAAATTTGTTCCTTTGCATTTTTAAGGCAGATAGTTTCAAACACTAGTCACCAGAGAAATATTTATATATATATAAGAGAGATTATATATTTAAATTGATTTTAATATTTGAATATTTTCATTAAATATTAATTCTGATTAATTACATTTTTTATTTTTATATTTTTATATTTTTTTATTATATAATACTACCGTTCCAGATTAGCCGTTTCTTGTGAATTTTGGGGAAACCTCTAGCCATTCCCGATCCTGTACCCAAGTTTCCAATGTTCCCACATTCCCGAAACTCATGCAACATAGAAATTTAGTTGAAAAAATTGAGATGAAATCTTGATTTGTATTATTTAAACGGGTTTTTTGATTATATATTTTGATTCAGCACTCTGAAAAATCCCCAAACCACTTTGATTGTGCAGAGATTATCCACCAAACTTGTGATTTCAATAAATTTCTATAAGGTTTTAGAGAAATTAAACCAGAAAACTCCACTTTAAAAACTTCCAAAAAAAAAACTCACACAGAAAATGATTTATCAAAAATGGAATAACAAAATCATGAAATTATAAACCCAAATCAAAGTCATGAAATTATAAACCCAAATCACAGTCAAGAATGGAGGAAAGTAATGTGTGAATTACCAAATCGAAGAAGTTTTTTCCATTTTTACCATTTTCACAACCATAAATGTTGAAGATGCCAGTGGAAAACATATTGACACAGAGACCAGTATAGATACAAGATAGTGAAAAACTTAATTTAGTATCTTTTAGGAAATGAAGTCAAACAAACATGTGACAGAGAACTGTTCAGTCAGTAAATGTACACAGCCATGTGGCAAGTGCATATAAATATGAAATTATAACCTATGGTTAACAATGAAGAACGCTCAATAACAATAATGAAGCACTCTCCAGAACAGGATTGTTTGATAAACCAAATCTGGTTGGTTGCGCAGATAGCAGCCCCAGTTACATCAACATCCCCAAAAAATCATAGATTTCACTTGGTGATGGCGTAGATTGCGTATATAATTCCCGGTAGGTACCCCAATATCGTCAGCAGCAGACATATCCAGAACTCGACCTGTCACACAAAACAGAAAAACCCTCAAAAATATCAGCTACCAGTAATTTAAATTAATGAGCCCAATACATTTATACAGACCCAGCTTCACAGAATTAGCATCACTGGAGGCAAAAGAAAATTAACGAGTGTTAGATCGATGAGAAGGTGCTCACATGGCAGCCGTATTTGAGAAAGACTCCCAGAGGAGGCAGAAGTATGGCCAACAAGATGTCCACGCAGTTTGCAGTGCCCTCCCTCATTGTCACTGAAATGATGGTGACTTTTGAAGAAAAGTGAAGAGAGACCCAGAGACCCAACACAGAGAAGCAAAGAGAGTGAGTGTATGAACTTAGCCAAAAAAAAAGCAATCAAGAAGATGAAGATGAAGATTCAGGATAATGATAAGAATCCATGCCTTCCGTAATATTTATAGAGGCAAAAACGAGTTGGGTCCGCGTCCAATCGGCCAAGAACCACGACAAGAAACTTCATTAACAAGTCACGCGTTTCAAACCTCGCTAAGTTAACGAGACTTTTGGTGTACTCGATGACACGTGGGTCGCAAACAACTGTTTTTTCGTCACGCTGTCATCAAATGCCAATCCCAAGCAAATACTTCATGATTAAGGCATCCACGTCTTCATCACTGAAAGCGATTGACAACGATATATTTTTGACTGGGGATATGGCATGTCAAAGTATGCTCAAGGTTGGGTATCTATGAACACTGAAGGAAGTGTTTGACTTACTTTTGGATAAAGTTACGACGATTCAAATTCCAGAGGGTTTATAAAATTGTTAAATTAAAAAAAAAAGAAGAAAGAAAGAAAAGAGAGTAAGTTGATATTAGATTCTTTTGATTTACATTATTAATAATAAGAATGTTTTTGGGATTAATTATATTATTAGGATTTGGTTAATTTTATGACGAAGGAAAAAAATTCAATTAATTAAAAAAAAAAATAGTAAAAATATATCAAATCTAGAGTCAGCAAAAATTTATTAAATTAATTAAAATAAAATCAATTTATAACCATAACAATATTATAAAAATTAATTAAATAAAATGAATAATATTATAAGGGGTTAAATTGTCTAAAATGTATTAGAAATTTGTCTCACAGTGGGCATTGATTTCCAACCGTTAGCAGCCCCATTTTTTTTTATAGGAGAAAATATGTCTTCAAAGACAACACCCCTAATAATCATGAACTCTATAGATATCTAATGCAGTCACAAAGTTGTCAACCGATGACTATGTGCTTGGGCCCTGTAATTGCCTGAAATTGAGTTAAGGATGGTTGAATCAATTTTTACAATGGATAATGAAGTTTGTCAATAACAATATGAAGTTATTCGTTCAAAATATTGGAAAGTCAATGTAGGAGTGAGCATGTTGCACAACTGAGAGTTTGAGTGGAAATTTTTATGGTTGAGTTTAGTATAAATAAAATTGATTCAATTTAACCCAATATAACTGTAGCAATTTTATTGGCTAAGTTTTTGGGAAAAAATAAATTTTAAATATGTAGAGATAAGCTAGAAATTATAAAAAAATTATTCTCCATTAAATAATTGCAGAAAATTAATTATTAACAAGTTATTATGCTAATAGTTACAAAATAAAATTTTTATAACAATTATATTTAATTTATACGAGTGGGATATATATATATATATGAATGATCAATTAAGGTGGTGGCTAGACAAGTTTGTCTCACTTTCTTTGTGAGTTATTTTTGTGTGTTGTTTCTTTGTTTTGGGCATGCTAAATGTAGAGGCACCATGCAAGCACCATGCAAAAAGTAACAATTAGAGTTAAAATTTGTTCAATTTTTCACATGAACACATTGTTGAAATCAACCATATGACTTTGAACAAATGTCACTTATTAACTTATGCATTGCCAACAACTTAACACACCATGCAAAGGATGGCGAGATCAAGTAATGAAGAATCATATTCAAGACCCTTACTGCCTTTTTACTAAAATAAATCAATGAAGGTATCACATCACCCAAATGTTCCACCTTTTAAGAATTAGTGAGATGATCATTATTGATCTAGGATCCTTTGGAAACCAGAATTATCCAACTTCCAAGATCTTTTACTTCTGTGATGTTGTTAGAATTGCATTTAAAAGAGCATACATAACCACATATGCATGCTTAAACAAGAGGAAACATGACAAGATCAACAAGTCAAAACACGAGACATTTGATAATGGAGTTCGTCCAGTGTGGACTGTCTTCAGGCCCGATGTCAAGATGGTGGAGGTCACTTCATATAATGTTGGAAATGATGATGATGTACATGAACTATTCATTGTGATAACAAGGTCATATCCCCTCAACAAGAGTAGCCTGTCTCTCCACAAGATGTTCTCCCTACAGGAATTCTCACTCAAAATGGGCTTCCTTCAACATGACAAAACTAACAAGATCTAACATAACGTGGCACAAAGTATCCCCTCAACATAGTTACACAGGGATATCAACAACAATACATAGCATGACAAGTTAATGAAATCTCACATAATGTGGAAAAAGTGATCCCACAACATAACATCAAGAAGGGATCTCAAAACATAATACATCATCTCAAATTATGAAAGAAAATGTGACATGATTGATTCATGTACCTGCACCTCTGAATTTGGCCGAAAAATGAAAGGCTCAACTACAAAAATTGACTAGACCATTGAATTTTTGTCGTCGAGAGGTGTAAAATCGACTATCAATTTGCCGAATTCCGACACTGTCAAAATCTGAGCCTGTAGGAATCTTTTAGATTCCTCGTGATTCTCCAAAGATTTTGTTCTCTGGTTTGACTGGAGATATGCTACTCATATCACAGATCTGATCTCGCCATCATGATCCTTGTGAAATTCTGAGACTTTTGAGTATAAAGTTGGTTGCATTCTGATTCTAGCGAATTTTAGCCTCCAAGGAATCTGGAAGATTCCCTCAAGATTCTTCAAAGATTCTGCTCTACTGGGAATCTGCAAATCTGTTACTTAGATGGTGATTTTGATTTCCCCATCGCATTCCCTACAAAATTCTAGTTAAAATGACTGTAAACTTCATATCATTATGATAAAATGAAAATTTACCTCCCCATGGAATCTTTCAGGGATTAAGGAATATTCTCTACAAAAGATTCTTTGTCTCGGAATCCATGCCATCATGGTTCTGCCTTTGGCTTGCAAATCATGGTTCCATATTCCGGGTTCCACCTCTGCAATAAAATATCAAAATTTGCTGAAAAATGTGTCTGCTCCTCCATGCTCCATCCACGGCTCCCCTCGGTGCATTTCCAAGTGTTGCTCTTATACAAATTTCAAGGTAGATATAAAAAAGCTGGCCTTGTGGCTCAGTAGCACCGAAAGAGTTTAGGAGGGTGGAGGTCATGGTGTCGAACCCTCCGCCTCCCGTCTTTAGTCATCGGCCCGTGCATTTTTGTCTCGACGTGTTATGTTGTTTGTTGTACATTGTATGATGGCACTGCCACATGGGAGCGGGCCAACCCAAGTCACTGGCGTGGGTTCAATACCCACCGACCTCGGTTTTAAGGTTCGCTGTGTTTTCAGGGCGGGGTTTCTGGTCAAAGGACCCCCCCACCATATATATATATATGGTGGGGGCGTCCTTTGACCAGAAATATATATATATATATATATATATATATATATATATATATATAATATATATATATATATATATATATATATATATATAATATATATATATATAACGTTTGCAAACAAGATCTGGCGATGGGGGATGTGACAACCCTTCCCCTATTAATTTGATTTTTGTGGTTATGATTCAGGTCACAAGGTTGGTGGATCGCCACCTATTTTATATTTTTTTATTTATTTTTATTTTTTTCCAAACCATAGCCACTTGAAGTAATTTATCGAACCCCGGAGGTTACTGGGCAATTTATGGATCCAACAAATTCACCCGCTTCTCGGGTGCTAGGTTCCCCGCCAGTTGACGGTGAAACTATAGGACATTTAAACTTGTCCCACTACCCAACTTTGACCGCGAATTTGACTCCTTCTAACTTCTCCATACAATCACAGATTGGAGTGTCATTAGTGCCATTGGAATCAAGGTGACGAGCACTACGATCTAATGTTGGGTTTGTTACAATTTGACCACTTTGAATTTCGACCATTTTTGAGCCCTCTTGGACTTTTGCATGTGTCTAGAGCCACCTAGATTAATTATCAACTAATCCATAATATTTAATATAAATGAATCAAGGGAATGATCGTACAAGCTATCTCAATCCATACCGTCTAAGATGGACGATTAAAGGGAATGATCCCACCACCAACCTATAAATAAAGGAAATGAGTCCACCTCCCTCAGAAATGATTCAATAGAATGGTGGTCTTGTTTTCTATCATTCAATGGAGTGATCTCGCGGCCTACCTATCAATCATAGATACAAGAGAGAGAAGTGACCACCATAATGAGATCAACTTCATATCCATGAATAAAGGGCATCATCCTACCTTAGAAACATGGATTGAACCTATGTACGGATCATGACATTCATCATATTAAATTTTAGTGATCTTAATGTCTATGATAGATATGACTTATCACTTATGATAGATAGAAGTTATCATCATGTAACCAAATTAATGTTATCACAGCATCAACCTACATTAGAGTAAAACACAACATCAAAATACCTTAGAATCAATATGATGAATGAATCTATGCTCTACCAATGGACATACTAATCAAGAATCTGACCAATCAATCTACTACATATTAGATAATCAATCTTGCTACAACACTACCAAAAAATCAATACTACCTTTAGGGAAATAATCCATCAAAATGCACATCAACATCAATGAGAAAACAACAAAAACATAACCCATGAAAACTCGAGAGGAAATAGCCCCATGTTTTTAATGTGCTTTCCTCATAACCAAGTTGATCAAAACGCAAAAATTGTATGACTTCCCTACTGAACATTGGATAAACCAATGCTCCCTATGTGTTTCGCGACAAGGACTAACCTCCTCTCATGGATCCTTATCTCTGGCAATGTGATCCTTGACTAAAACCTGTGGGTGTTGGTCTAAGGACAATTGTGATTCCCAACAAGGGGTATCAGAGCATATGTCACAAGTTCGATACACATCCGGCTTGCATTGGGGTGGGGAGGTAGAATGTTGGACATTGGATAAACCAATGCTCCCCGTGTGTTTTGCGACATGGACTAGCCGCCTCTTGTGGATCCTTATCTCTAGTGATATGATTGCTGACTAAAACCCATGGGTTTCGGTCTAACGGAAATTGTGATTCCCAACATTAGCTAATATCTTAGTTTGACGAAAGAAAGGAGCCACTATACACACCTAATATCATATCATAGTAATGCGTCCATGCTATCATCTAGTAAAGAGGGTCAAAAGTACTAATCCTACTTTGGTCTCAAAATGGAACATTATTATATACTTATTTTTATTGTTGTTCCCTTGCCATGAATATGCAGAAATTCGATAGAAATTGCACCGCTCAATATTTGAAATTGAAAAACAAGAGACACAATTCTACTCTACAAATCTTCGGAATGGAAATCACAATTTAGAACAACATGCAACAAGCAAAACCACAAGTACATAGTGCTTTCTAGGAGAACCCAACTGCGAAAAAACCCCTCAAGCCTCTTTGCATTAATCAGTTGAATAGAGAAACTATTACAATTGCTTTCTCTAGCTCTGAGCACAACTTACAAAAAAATAATTATTCTCTCTACTAAATGAAAACCTCTAGCCAACACTTAGCCAAGTTTCTGCTCCACCAGCTTCCTATTTCGTTGTGAAATCCTAAGAAAATTTGAGCTCCTAAATAATAGGGAAGTCCATATTTCTTTGTGCAATTCCCAAGGAATTGATCTCCTAACTGCATGTAACAATTGTACACTCAACTAGTATACAACTCATGTTACACTAACCTTGTCTCCTCCACCTCATCTGAGCAATTCAAATTCCATGCATGCATGAGCTATTTTGGGTTGATTAATTAGTTAACTGACAGATATTTGAGTTACATTGTTGTCCCACTGCATGAATGCCAAAGCTTCAACTAACTCTATCAATAGTTAAAGGTCAGTTAATTGAGTACAACTGAAAATAATTGAACTAGTTTATTGCTAAAATTTAGCAATCAACACATGCATGACTGAAATCCAAGCCCCTATCTCGAATTTACTGAGTTAACTGAGTGACAAGATCCATGTCACACTAGTTAACTACCTCTAATTTGTCATGCTAATGTGGAAATTTGATTTACTTTGAATAAGGATAAAGTCAAATTGAGCCTTTCTTGCTACATTTTGTAACACTCACTCTTAGAAAAAAGGGGATTTTTCACCACCCCTATCCAACACTTTTGGAATTCGAATTTACCTCTTGACAATTATTTTGTTAATATGTTATCATATTTCTCCTCAATTGGAATGTACTGTAGCAACATAATTCTCCTGCAACTGATGATATCAAATATCAATGTGCTTGGACCTATCATGAAATACCAAATTATCAGAGAGCTTAATGGAACTCTGATTATCGCAATATATTACTGTTGGATCCATCTGCTGACTGAAAAGACCCACAAGTATTTTCCTCATCCATATGGCTTCACATGTTGCTTGACTTGCAACCATGTATTCAACCTCTATTAAGTTGAGTGTCACACACCTTTGTTTTCTGTTGTTAATGGAAATAGTTGCGAACCCAACACTAAAGATAACACCTAAAGTACTTTTCATGTTTGATGGACTCCCTACCCAGTCTGCATCGATGAAGACATGGAGATTCACTCCCTCTATCTTCTTGTACCATAATCAATACTCGATAGTGCCTTTGAGGTATCGTAACACATACTTTTTTACTTTCTTCCAATATAGCTTGGTAGGCCTCACCATAGCTTGACTAAGTTGGTTTACTGCATAGGACATGTCATGTTTTGTGTTCACAAGATACATCAAAGACCCCAGAAGCTGCTTGTAAATGGTAGCATCAACCTCTTCACCTGAAATGCCATTTTCTTTCTTCCAGTTTGTAGGTAGAGTTTTGTCCATAAGCTTACACTTCTCCATGTGAAATTCTGAATTATTTCCAAGGCATACTTCCCCCGAGACATAAAAAATTCACCATCACCTTACCAAACTCCCAACTTGAGGAAGTAATGCATTAATCCTATGTCTTTCATCTCAAATTCCCTTGCAAGATCCGGTTTGCAAGAGTGGATAAATTACTCATCACCTATTAATATTAAATCATTAACATACAAAACAAGAATAACGAACTTACCATCTACCACAACGTGATATAGGTTGACATCTGGTGAAGCCCAATCCACTGAGATAAATGTTGATCAGAGTGTAGCATGCTTGGGATGCCTATTTGAGACCATACAATGCTGTCCTGATTTTGCACACATGTGACTCTCGATCATAAGGCTCAAATCCTTCTAGTTGCTCTATGTAAATTTCCTCCTCAACAACACCATTGAGAAAGGCGGTCTTCACATCCATCTGGTGAATTTTCTACCCCATCTATGTAGCTAATGCAAGAATTGATCTGATGGAGGAATACCTTTCCATAGGGGAAAATTTTTCCCTATAGTCAACTCCCTCCACTTGAGGAAATCCTTTGGCCATAAATCTAGCCATGTCCTTCTTGATGCTTCCATCAACTGCATGCTTCACTTTGTAGATCCATCTTGAACCAAACACTGATTTCCCTTTTGGTCTTGGCACCACTTCCCATACATTGTTATTCATGATGGATTCATATTCTTCCACCATGGCATCAACCCAAACAAGTTGAGAAACTACTTCCTCAAATGAAGAAGGCTCTGACTCAATGACCTCCATCATGAGATCCATGTAACCAGTGTACCTCTCAGGTGACCTCTTCTGCCCGCACTATGATGTAGGAACTCCCACATTCTCCCTAGCATCTTTCAACATTCTATCAAATTCTCTGGTTCTCTTTCTCCCTTCTATGGGTGTTTCTTGTTGGGTGGGTGTCTCCACTCGACCTCCTCTTTTCTCCTCCATTTGCAGTTGCTCCATAACTTCTTGAAGGTCATCCTGAGGCTCCTCCTTTGGATCTAGAAGCTCCTATTCGGTGGAATATTCATCTCTCATTGCAGAGAGCATCTCATAGCATTATCCTCATCAAAATTTACATTTCTCCTCACCACTGTCATCCTTAGTGAAGGTAAATACACTTGGTAATTGTGTGGAGTTTCGGTGTATCCTACAAAAACTCCCAACTCTGCTATAGGCTTAAGTTTCCTCCTTGAATCCTTGGAGACATGATAATAAATTGAAGCTCCGAAAATTTTGAAATAAGACACATCAGGATTTCTCCCAGAGAAAGCTTCCTCGGTGTGATCATGCCAAGTATTCTATGAGGACTCTGGTTTTGCAAGAAAATTATTGTGTTACATGGTTTTTCCTATAGATGCAATGGAAGCCCCTGTTCATTTAGCACAACTCTTGTAGCTCCCACTATGCTTATGCTCTTCCTCTCAGCTACTACATTCTATTGTGGGTTATGGGGTGCTATTAGTTCTCTCCGAATACCTTCTTTGGCACGGAAATCCTTGAAGGCATTCAAAATAAACTCTTCTCCATTGTCACTCCTAAGAGCCTTCACCTTCTTCCCAGATTTTTTCTCAACTAATGCCTTAAATTCTACAAATTTGGAGAACACTTCATCCTTCTTCCACATAAATAAAATCCAACCTTTTCTAGAGAAATCATCAATAAAAATTACATAGTACTTATGTTTTCTTGTGGAAGTTGTAGATAATCGTCCATAAACATCAAAGTGGACTCACTCCAAGATTGCATATGCTCTACCATCTCGGCCATGGAAGGTGGATCTGGCCTATTTCCCCAATGTGCAACCCTTCCAGGCATCCTACTGGTCATGGGAGCCTTTAGGATACTGGTGATAATTTGTTTCATGATTTTTAAGGCACCATGGTGTAGATGACCCAATCTCCTATGCCAGAGTTCTCCAACATCTCGACTTTGCACATTTTTTACCTTGTTGGTCAATGTAGCGCAATCTCCCACCTCAAGTTTGTATAGGTTCTTCACTCGAACTCCAATTTAGTTCACTTTCCAATCTGTTTTTGTATGATTAGTTTTGTTGTGCTAATAACAATTACAGATTTATAAATATGTGCTTCCTTATTTCTCCTTGTGTTAAGGTTTCATTAGTTGTTTGTGCATACAATCAGTTAAATTCCCTTAAGTTTTAAAAGACATTCATGAGAAAAATAACTTCAGAAAAAAATACTGAACAAAAAATCGTTAAAGATACACATTAACACAGTGTTTTGATGAAGGAGTTCACCCCTCCTGGGTTACATCTCATTGGTCCAACTTCTATGGCTTAGGCCTCTGTATTAGCTCAATGTGGAAAACGTTTTGTTTACAAAGCTTTATGACTCATGATACTTGCACCAATGTGTTTAGAATGTCCAAATTAGCCAAAAATGACTATTAGATCTCTGAAAACTGACTTTGGCTGCTCTGGGCATGACCCTCTTCCCTAGTGGCCCTGGGCTTCCTTGTGGAAAAATAACCTATAGAAGTCTTCTATTGCCTCTGCAACCTATACCAATGTCTTCACAATGTCGAAATCATCCAAAATTGACTATTCATTTTTCAAAATTGGTCGAAAATTGAGCAAGATATGCTTCATTCAATATTTTTCTAGGAAACCCTGCTAAATCTAGAGAAGACTCCTGTTAGCACCGCCAAAACTAGTAGTCCTGCCAAATTTGGTGGGCCTCCAAAACTGCTACCATCTTAAACTACGAACTAATTAAGGCTAAACATTATTAATGGCGCCTTAAGCGTGCTTATGCTTGCCATTGGCCCATGGTCATATCTGAGTGGTCTTATGGCGAGGGGGCGGGCCCCTTCCGCTCCCGCTGTCGGACATTACTGTAGCATTAAATAAATGTGTTGGACCCCATTTAAACATGTCCACCAGGATTTTGGGAGTGGGAAGTCACGGGTTCAACCCGCCCTCTGCCCATACCATATATATTTTGCCACTCCAAATGAATTCGAACTTTGATTTACTATTTGACATTTAAAAATGCGCCATATAATTATTTCGTGGACTTTGGATTTAATGCATATCATAAAACATTTAAATGTGCCATGTATAATATATATGCAAAATAATAAAAGTTTAGATATATATATATATATATATTATATAATATATATAATTAATAAATATAGTTATATGAAATTTTAAAATCACATAGAATTAATTATATATATTATATATATATATATATATATATATATATATATATATATATATTAATATATATATATATAATTTCCACATAATATTAATCATAAATTCATAATTCCACCTTGGAGGACATTGGTAAATTTCACCTTCACACAACCAAACTGGTGAATCCTAAAGTGACACTTGTCACAGCCTCATTGGGCAAAAACTGAAGAAGATTCTGATCATGCTGACTGTACTACCATGTCCTCGTTTGTCCTGTTTCTAAATTTTTTTTAGTTGTCTAGGGAAATGAACAACATGCCTCTTCTCCTTCATCCGGACTCTGTTTTCATTAAAACGAATTGCGTTGCGATCGTCTTGACAAGACCGACTTAGTGGTATAGTTTTCAGGCCAATCTGAGAAATTTTAATTTTGAGCTAAATACTAAGCACCTGATCACTTTCCCAATAGTTATGTGTCTCAGAAAGGCTTTCCCTTTACTGAAAATAACATCATAGCCTATATCCTCCAAGATTTCTTAGAGATCAAGTTCTTCTTTAGCCTAGGTACAAACATAACATATTTGAGGCAAAGAGGGGATGCTTTCTCCCTCTCAAATATTACAATACCAATTCCTATAGCATTATACCTCCTGTCATCCCCCAATTCAATATGCATATGGAGATCCTTCTCCACGATACTAAAAAATTCCTTACACCCTATCATATGGAATGAGGCATAAGAATCAAGGTACCACACACTCCCCATAACAATGTTGGCCATGCATGCTATTAGGGTGAAGTCTAATTCGAATTTTGAAGTCAGTGCTTTACCTCCTACTCCTCCTAAAGGATTCTTGTTAGACTTCTTGTGCAAACATTTTGTTGCATAATGCCCATATTCGTGGCAGTGGAAATATTTCATCTTGCTCAATTTTTTCTTCTAGCCATTATTTTGGTTGGATTTAGGTTTGATTTGGGTCTTCTTTCCTTTTCCATTCTTCCCCTTCCCAATCAAGGCAAAATTCTCTTGATCCTCTTTTCTAAATGATGCTCCATCTCTGATATTTTTCTGAATCTCTTCTTGAACCAAATCAGATCACAACCTTTCCCAATTTGGTAAATTTTCCTTTCCATTCAGAGAGTCCTAGTAGTTGTGCCATGATGTTGGAAGGCCTATAAGAGTTAGGCTCACCAAATCATCTTCTACTACATTCACCCCAAACCCTCCAAGATCATCTCAAACTTGAGTAAACCTGAAGAGATACTATGCATAATGTAATTTTTTTGCATCCTAATGTTTCAAAGTTTCTCTTGCAGGTCCAATTTTATATGGTCACTGCTATTTTCGAATAGCTCATTTAATGCCTTCCACATAACATATGGAGTTTATTTTCCATGGATATTTGAGACCACATGGTCTCTCATACCTTCCAAAATAATTCTCCTGGCCTTTGCAACATCCTTCTTCCACTGGGTTAGTTGTGAATTGGACTATGGAGGTTTTGAGATATCATTTTTAACATACTCTAACACACCATTATCATCAAGAGTTGCTTCCATTCGCCCCTTCCAGGCTAGGAAATTTGAGCTACCCTCTAGGGCATACTCCAATATCAGATTGTTGAAAGACATTCTCTCGATTCCGAAGGAAAAATGTTGCATTGAAGCAGTAAATTCAAAATTCTTGAGGGAGAGGTTTGAAATACTGGTTCTAATGTGATTTTAGGGCTCTGATACCATGTATAAATTTGATAGAAATTGCAACTGCTCAATATTTCGAATTGAAAAACAAGAGACACAATTCTACTATATTAATATGTAGAATGGAAATCACAATTTAGAAAAACATGCATAAACATGCAACAGGAAAAACCACAAGTACATAGTGATTTCTAAGGGAACCCAACTGAGAAAAAAGCCCTCAAGCCTCTTTGCATTAATTAGTTGAATAAAGAAACTATTTCAATTGCTTTCTCCAACTCTGAGCACAACATGAAAATGTATAACTGTTCTCTCTGCTGAATGAGAGCCTCTAGCCAACACTTAGCCATTTTTTTGCTCCAGCAGCCTCCTATTTCCTTGCACAATCTTGAGAAAATTCATGCTCCTAAAAAATAGGGAAGTTCATATTTCCTTGTGCAATTACCAAGGAATTTATCTCTTGACTACATGCAACAATTGTACACTCAATTAGTATAGTAACAACTCATGTTACACCAGTCTTGTCTCCTCCACCTCAGCTGAGCAATTTGAATTCCATGCATACATGAGCTATTTTGGGCTGATTGATAAGTTAACTGAGAGATCTCTGAGTTAGGCTGTTGTCCCACTACACAACAGACCTTTAAATGACTCTATCAATAGTTAGAGGCCAGTTAATTGAGTACAATTGAAAATAACTAAACTAGATATTGCTAAAATTTAGCAATCAACACACGCATGACTGAACTCCAAGCCCATAAATCGAATTTACTGAGCTAACTGAGTGACAAGATCCATGTCACATTAGTTAACTGCCTCCAAGTTGTCTTGCTGATATGGAAATTTGATTTACTCAATTTGACTAAGGCTAAAGTCAAATTGAGTCCTTCTTGATACATTTTCTAACATAATCGACACCAATGAAAGTGATTATCATTGCTATTCCATACCCTTGTATTTGGATTCTATTCATACAAAAGAAGAGATCCAACCCTCAATTTAAAAGTACTTGAAAAGACCAACCTTACCTTACACACTATTAAAAAAAGAAAAAGAATCGACCTCACATATGCAACAACAAACAATCCTCTACCCTTATTAATAACTAAAGTTGGTCAAAAATCCTTCATTACCTTAATATTTTTTGTTTGTAAATCAAGGGTTTCTATTAATTCAAATCATAGATACATCATGAGGATATGATAGGAAAAAATATTCCAACCTCATTCCTACTGGATATGTTACTTAGAAAATAATAACAAAACCACATTGTCAAGAGACAAATCAAACTAGAAAACCACATATAGATAGCCTAGTGAGACCAAAAAACCCTAAGAAGCTAAATACAATCGATGATCATCCTTGGTATGATGGATCAACTGAAGTTGGGTTATATAGACCGTTACTTAGTGGCAGAGGGGGACTAAAATCACATTGTACACGTTCTTCCATTTGTCTTAATATGCTTTTGAGATGCGTCAAATTCTCGTAAATGCTTTGTAACTATGACTAGGAGAAGCCAACCTATCTTGCATGTGCCATTTTTTTTGTTGAAGGTCATTCATGAAACCAAAAATTTTGTTCATGTCATCATGTGTAGTCACATCCAAGATTTTCTAGGAGTAAGTTGATATGTCTAAGACAGTTGTCTAGTGAATCAAAGGGAGGAGTTAGTTCAATTGTTCTAGGGGATTGCATTGGATTCGAGTCTAATTATTCCCCCAAGTCTTGGATTTCCAAGTGGTGTTCTTCCCCTTAGCCATGTGGCTCTATGCCTCGACTAACCCTTCCATGTTGATGTTGCATGGGAAATGTGTTAGCAAAATTGCACCAATATTCAAAAGCCCTTAACTGTGAATGCCAACCCCTCTGAAGTTCCCCGGTTTTTGTGGCCCTCTTGACACCAATGCAATTAGGTCATTGTAAACAACAGTCTCACCTTGTATTTATTAATTTCCATTTGGTGGCCAACCTTCAACAACATGTCCCCATGTGACTTCCCCTTGAACCAATAGTAAAATTTACCACCTCATATGCCACCTACCACAATAGAGTGTATTTCCTCCAGAAGCCAAAGATAAATGACTGGGGAACTCACACAGTAGACAATACCTTCAAACCACCCCCCAAAGCTCCAAAATGCTCTAGAATTCAATGAGGTGTGGAGGAAAACATAAACCATTGACTAGAAACGACAAATATTCAACCAAATATTTAGGCAATAGGAAGAGAAGGATAAAAAATAGATAAGGCCTATCACTTTTTGAAAATACCCCTCGAAAAAAGAAGCAAGCTGATGCTAATTTCGAAAAAAAAAACCAAGATCAGGCTAATTGGAAGGCCTTGTTCCCGTCTCCAAAATCCAAAACACTAGTGAGCAGATAGGTTTCTTTCCTCTAATCGCCAAAACCCTCCAACTTATATCAACATAATTGGCTATAATTACCAAGAAAAAACCTACAGAACCAACAAAAGTGCATGCCGACCAACAAGAAAGGAAAACATAAACTAGCCTTAATATTAGGTCTAGGAATTTTATCACAAGATGGAAACCCAACAAGTTCTCCAGCAATTTCCCCCCTTTGCCCAAACCCCACCTCTTTCGCTTTGAAAAAACCACGAAGACACAAAAGATGGACTGGGGAGGGCACCTCGTACTCGAGTCCCAAATTTTCTTGCTTTGAACCACAACAATGAATTTAATAACGCCAATGGAAACAACTTCAGCTCCTTCCCAGTTTTCCACATCTTAAGGAGGAAGGTTTAGCACAACCAGAATGCCACCCTACGCACCCAAACTTCCACCTTCAACCACCAATTTAACTCCCATACCCTCACTCATCCAACATTGTTCTGTAGAGCCAAAGCTACCATATATGTCCCCTTCCTCCTTTAGAGAGATTGGCGCATGCTTGCAACAAAAAGCATGCATGACACACTTATTTAATCCCTAGGCCAAGTGGATGAGGGTAGTGGGGTCCCTTCATCCCTTCATTGCCATTGAAAATCACCCCCATAGGGATTCATTACCTTAATCTTTTTTTCCCCTTGGAAAAGTCATAATTTATTCATAAGACAAAATTATATGTTGTAGATGCTAATATAGCATATGAAAAATGAGTTGATTTTGTTAACATAGAATACATAAAAGAAACTAGAAATTACAACAACCTATTCTTTTTTGCCTTTCTTCTTTTCCACTTTTCTCCAACCTCTAGTGTTGTAATGACCCATCTTTAATATAGGGAGCACAAGAGTATTAGCATGCATACAATGCATGCATATGATAGCTACATATGCATGTATTGCATGTATTGCACTATATATAATATATATATATATATATATATATATATATAATATATATAAATATATATATATATATATATTATATATATATATATTCTAAATTAACTATAAATGTTAAATATCACGACACTGCTTCAGATAGAAGTTACACCCTCACCCATCACCAAGCATATTGCTTAAATGCGTCATAATTAAGGAGAAAATACCCTAAATAATTTCAATAATATAAATTTAAAAGTATAAAGTAAATTTGGTTATAAAGAAATAAATGTAAAATTTAAAGTTAAATTATAAATATGGTTATATATTTATATATCTCATATATTAATAAATTATATTAAATAATTATTAAAATATAAAATTTAAATCAAAATAAAACAAATATTATAAACTATGGGCATTTTGAAAACTAATAAAAAATCCTAAAGGTAAACTAATACACGTCAATATTCCTGTAGCTTTGAACAGACGAAGTTACATGTTAAAAGGGGGAAAGGTGTCACCATGTAGGAAGTGGTGACTGCCAAGAAATGTTATACATAGACGGAATAGGAGCATGAAAGGGGGGGGGAATATACAGAGAATGGGAAAAATAAATCTGTTGGAGGGATGAGCCAGGGGTGGATTGTGGAACTGAAAATTGGAAAATCTTCAATTGTTCTTGGAGTTTTGGGCACGGGGGCCAATGGAATTCCATTTCGAAGTTCTCTGGATCTGGGAACCGCAAAGGTTGATCATAGATAGGCAGGAAGGAATCAGTTGGTTTGGTAACAGAACCAGAAAACTTGGAGCAATGTGATCGACACCAGATGGGAGAATCAGGTATGCAAATGCATTTAATTTGATAGAATTAACTTGATAGAATTTTACAAAAGAAATTTGTCAATCTTATTGAAATTTAATATCAGTCTTTACAGTGGCGAATTAATTCATAAATATGTAGTATTTAACATTATGAAGAGAATAACTGAATTCACAGGTAAAAGTTGAATTCAGATTCTTCAAAAGATTCCCATATCTTGAATAGAAGATAAATATTGGGACTTAATGGATAATTTGTTTGAAATATAAAATAATGTCGACATAGGAATCCAATTGGTTTCACTTAGTAGGTTAGGTGCCTTATCTTCTGTTATAGTAAAGTTTGAGAGCATTGACTTGATGAAAATGATGGGTAAACAGAAGTATACAGACAGGAAAGGCAAAGGTGCTTCTATAGCAAAGTGAGGCATAAATCCAAAACAACCATGGAAATACATATTGAATATTATAATAGTAATATTAGAATGAAAGTACAATGAAAAGGTACGAAGGATCTAGCGAATTGGACTCTTTAGAGATCATGGCAGGGTCCAAATACCACAATAATACCTATGGACTAGTGAATTTGTAAAACAAATATTAAAACTAGTACAAGTAGTCATAAGTGAAATTGTGGGAAAATAAGAAGCAAGAAAAGGTCATAAAGCTACATATTTTATGTTGTAAACAATAAAGCATTGAAACTCGATATAAGACATAGACTTTAGGACAAAGAAAGGAAATTTATGAGTAATGCTTATCACTTTGACATGACATTTGCACTAAATTTTCAAGGAATGATTGTTGGGACAACATTCAGACCTAATTTAAATATTCTTATAATTGATGAATACAACCTAGGCACGGGTTCCATGAGCATAAATACAACATATAGGGCCGAGGTATTGAGAGAGTATACTACCATTTAAACTTAAAGCAATAGAGGAAATGTTGAGTACAAGATATGTTTCCCAAATGTTGTTGCATACCATGCTCTGATCCAGGTATTTCAACAATATATATATAAAAGAACACAACAAACAACATTATTGTTAAAAGGAATGAATTGAGGTCTGTCTTTGCTAGTGACTATATGCATGATGTATTTTGTTACCAAGAAAGATAATAACCCAGCTAGTTGTTACTGGAGCAAAAACATACATATCAATTAATGTTTGGGACATAACGATATGTTCTTGTAAGATCAAATATCAAGTGTCAGTGAGAAATTCAAAGTCATAAGTTTTATGCACAATCAATACAGAAAAGAATGACTTCAAATAATTATGCTTAAACATTGCTGGTATATGGATACCTAGATAAATCATGACTTATGTTATAAATGTGATATCTATAATTTTGTTTTTATTTTACATATCAACACGAATGATGAGATGGAAATAAAATAATAAATACATTTGAATACTTGAAGTGAAAATGAATTTGCAAATATATTAGTTGGACATAGCCAAGTATGTTATATGAACTCAAAGATTAATATCATAGATGAGAGTTTATTAAATGCATAGAAAATCGTTATTTGAATACAATTGATTTTGAATATATCGATGCATATGTTATAATTTGTGGGCAAGTGTTTACATTGCAGATAGTATCATTACCAAACCAACTACATGATGACAAAACTCCAAGAACAATTGAAACTCAATGAAATTCCATGATAGGGTATTGACCCTTATTCTACTAGGAGGGGTGGAGGTGTTGCCCACTGTTTATCCTCCAAAACCTGGAGTCATGGGAGGATTGTGTGAGTCACGCTCCCCCAGACATGTGATGATGAATGCTGGATGCCTACTGGGAAATAGGTCGATATAGTCGACGATGCCATCCTTAGAGTTTATGAATGGTTAGGTCAGTATAACTGACACCATGGCATATTCCAGTAGAGGACGGATAGGATGGGAGTGGAAGAGATTAGGAAGGATAGGATGATTTTAGAATATCTTGGGAACCTGGTTGGGACAGAGCATGACCATTAAAATTATAAAAACACCAATGTTATAGTATCCTTACATTAAATAAGAATTTAACCTCGATATGCAACCCTAACAAGAATGTACTAATCGCTAAAATAAGTATTGATATACGATAAAAAAAATCTAACTTCGGGATGAAGTTTTTTGAAGGAGGGATGTATGTAATGACCCATCTTTAATATAGAAAGCACAAGAGTATTAGCATGCATATGATAGCTACATATGCATGTATTGCACTATATATATTAAATGTATTGCACTATTATATATATATTCTAAATTAACTATAAATGTTGAAAATCGACACTGCTTCAGATAGAAGTTATTATATATATACTATTATATATATATTCTAAATTAACTATAAATGTTGAATATCACGACACTGCTTCAGATAGAAGTTACACCCTCACCCATCACCAAGCATATTGCTTAAATGCGTCATAATTAAGGAGAAAATACCCTAAATAATTTCAATAATATAAATTTAAAAGTATAAAGTAAATTTGGTTATAAAGAAATAAATGTAAAATTTAAGTTAATTATAAATATGGTTATATATTTATATATCTCATAATATTAATAAATTATATTAAATAATTATTAAAATGTGAAATTTAAATCAAAATAAAATAAATATTATAAACTATGGCCATTTAAAGAAAACTAATTAAATCCTAAAGGTAAACTAATACACGTCAATATTACTTTAGCTTTGAACAGATGGAGTTACACGTTAAAAGGGGGAAAGGTGTCACCATGTAGGAAGCGATGATTGCCAAGAAATGTTATACATAGATGGAAGAGGAGCATGAAAGGGGGGGAAAATATACGAAGAACGGGAAAAATAAATATGTTGGAGGGATGAGCCAGGGGTGGATTTTGGAACTGAAAATTGGAAAATCTTCAACTGTTCTTGGAGTTTTGGGCATGGGGCCCAGTGGACTTCCATTTTGAAGTTCTCTGGATCTGGGAACTGCAGAGGTTGATCCCAGATAGGTAGGGAGGAATCATTTGGTTAACGGAACCAGAAAACTTGGAGCAATGTGATTGACACTAGATGGGAGAATCGGGTACGCAAAGAATCAGGTACACAAATGCATTTAATTTGATAGAATTAACTTGATATAATTTTACAAAAGAAATCTGTTAATCTTGTTGAAATTTAATACCAGTCTTTACAAGTGTTGGGAGTGGAAGTTACAATGGACATTTGATTTTCATCTGTGTGTACAGGATATTCTTTGTCAGAATTAGATCCCTCTGATCCATGAGTTTGTTTGCTATTGTGTACTTCCATTCTTGTTATTTGGGACTCCTGATGCCACAAGGGGTTGTTGGGCCTCAAAATGCAGGCAGTGGTATGGTTTGTCTCCTCCTTTTGTGTGTTGTTCTGGTCCTTTTGTAAATCCTTTTCTGCATTATTTTCTCTTGCTTCTACTTATCCCGCTTCTTCTCCCAAAGTGTTTGTGCATTGCCAACCTTTTGGTTTTTTGTAATGTACCTAGGGGGGATAATATGGGGTACAAAGGGAGATACCCAAGGGAATAATGTAATAATGGGATGGGCCATAGTAATAAATAAGGTGGTTAACCCGTATCATGTAAGGGACACAAGTAGTTAGTAATAATGTAATGGACCCATGGTATTAGATAGATGGTATTGAGGGAACCATGGTAATGACCCATGGTATTGTATGTATGAGCCTATATAGAGGCTAGAGACTCCCCATTGAGAGATGTCAAAGATTATTGTATGAACAAGCATATGGCTTGTGGAGTGTTCTTCTTCCTTAAGGAGTGAATGTATGGTGTTGCCCTACCTTAAGGGTTTGATTAATAAAGTGAAACATTTTCTATATTTAAATCTTATTATTCTTGGGTTTATTTCTATTATCTTATATTTTCATATCAGAGATATAACAAGTGGTATTAGATCACTTCCTTGGGAAAAAGTAGAGAATTTTTTTATTTTTATTTTATTTAACTAATTAATTAATTAATTTTTTTATTTCTTACAGGAACTTTCTAGGGCGACGAGTTTGCAGATCAGGTCTGTATGTTTTGAGGAAAAATATACAAAATATAATTACAGATCTGGATTCTTTGTGAAAAAATACCCAATTAAAAAAAAAAATCGGCCAAATCGGAGTCCGGATGAGGGAGATATTGCTGATTTAAAAATCAGTTGGGTTGTAGACATTTTTTCGGGTCGGCGGGTTTGCGGCGTAGATCTGTATGTTTTGGTGCATAATCTAAATAATATAATTGTAGATCTGGATTGTTTGTGAAAAAATACCTAAATTCAAAAAAAAAAAATCAGTCGAATCGGAGTCTGAATGACGAAGATATCATTGATTTAAAAATCAGCTCTTTTTTTTCAGAGGTTTTGGTGATGGCGGGAGAGTTGCAGTGTGGATATGAAATTCCAGTGCCTAGATCGGGATTTCTACCACATGAGAAGATGTAGAATGGTTGTTCCATTTCTGAAAATAGGTCATAATAGGGATTTTGAACAATATTGACGGAATTGTGGCCATTTCAAATTTTTGCCAAGTAAGTGATTTTTTTTCAAAACACTCTTCATGACGAATCTTAATTTTACAGGGAAAGATGATAGCCCTACTATTGAAGAATTCATACAGAGACAAAAGTTCACATATGGGACACTTTGGAAGAATATAGCGGGGTTTAGTTTCAAAGTTGAGGTTGCCAAATGGTGGTTCTCACTTGACTACAAGTAGTTGACCAGACTTTCAGATGTAGAATTTGAAAAAGTCCTTTTAGACAAATGGTCTCGTGCTAGAAAAAAGGAGAATGAGACATGTAAGGGGTTATTTTCTACAGGTATCTCCTTATTGCAGATTCATGGATTGATTTAGAAGGAGAAGATCATTGTGTCTATAAATCCTAGTTGCAAGAAAAATCTCATAAATGTTAATTTGGCAAAAAAATTGCAAGTGCCAACAAAACACATTGAAAACACACAGGTTAATGATGAGGATGTGCAAGTTTATAAAGATTTTAAGCTTTCGATGGATAAGTATGTGTTGCATTGTGATTTTTACACTTCGGATATGGATAACATAGATGTTATTTTAGGATATCCTTGGATGGAATCTGTGGGTACTGTCAATATTAATGTGCAAAGGACTCTGGTATAAAAGGAAGAAAATTACATTAAAGGATGTTTCCATTAAGACCCAAGCAAAGACTATGGAGGTAGAAGCACAAAGCTCTAATGACACTTACACATCAGATGATGAGCCTTTGATGATTGACAATCAAACACAAACAGAGGTTGAAGTAGAAAAGGTTACAGGTACTGATACATTAGATGAGGATTCAATGGTTGAAGTAATATTGGAAGATAAAAAACAACAGCAGGCACCACAACATGTACTAGATACCACTCAAGCTCCATTATTGGTTAAAGCTTTAGCATATCACCACCCACATCACCCCGCAAGAAAACAACCAACAAGATGGCAACGAATTAGCCACAAGGACAACAACCCCCACATGATAGATAGAGAGGAGCAACAATCCACCTACTACACATCAACACAGAAGAGCTGTCATGGTCAACTTCCATCTCAAGCGAGCGAGGCACCAACTGGATCGAGGGTTCACCTTTCTCTTCGATGGCTAGATGCATGTGCATGGTACCAGTGGACTATTCTTTTGAGTATATCTTATTATTTGTGTTCTTCTCATGTTTTGGGGACGAAACATGTTAAGGGGGGTGGAATGTAGTGTACCTAGGGGGGATAATATCGGGTACAAAGGGAGGTACCCAAGGGAATAATGTAATCATGGGATGGGCCATAGTAATAAATAAGGTGGTTAACCCGTATCATGTAAGGGACCACAAGTAGTTAGTAACAATGTAATGGGCCCATGGTATTAGATAGATGGTATTGAGGGAACTATGGTAATGACCCATGGTATTATATGTATGAGGCCTATATAGAGGCTAGAGACTCCCCATTGAAAGATGTCAAGGATTATTGTATGAACAGGCATATGGCTTGTGGAGTGCTCTCCTTCCTTAAAGAGTGAATGTATGGTGTTGCCCTACCTTAAGGGTTTGATCAATAAAGTGAAGCATTTCTATATTTAGATCTTGTTATTTTTGGATATATTTCTATTATCTTATATTTTCAGGTCAGATCTATAACAAGTGGTATCAGAGCTATAATAAGTGGTATCGGAGTTATAACATTTTTTGGGTTACTTTTTGTTCCTTTTGGGATTTTTTTTAGCTTATGGGCAGACACTGTGAAGGTGGCATGTCTGTAAACATCCACGACACCAAAAAGCTATATTTTCATAATCTAGAGGTTGTGTCTAGTGTGTATCATTGAAGATCAATGTAATACTGTCAGGTAGTCCTTGACTGAGGTATACTTCGTCACATATCCTGGCAAAAGTGAATATGCCCCTTGTGAATATGTTTTGATCAATCTTTAGGAGCTTCCCGAGGGATTTCCCTATACCTTATAACACTTGATGCTAGAAGTGTAATGGGAGGTTGTGTAATCTGACCTAAACTAGAATTTTTTATACCACTATTCTGTTGGCATCAAATTCCGGGAACCAAGGGGTCATGAAGAACCTTATGTTTCCCTAGAGCCACGATCCTTTATTAAGTATATATTCCTTTTCTTGAACTGTGGTGAATCTAACAATAAAAAAGCCCTTTGGAACATAAAAGGATTTCACAGGTTAGTGACAAAGCAACAAAAATCCATTGGTGCAAAACATCAGATTTGGGCCAAAACCCATTAAATCTGCATATGACTGCTTTAGTAAGAAAATCAGAGTACAACCCATTTACCTCAAGTATTGAGACTGTGAAGGCGAGATTCTGAGATTTTTGCTCCACTATGTAGGGCCCTGGTAGATTAGGGGATAATGTTGGATTGGTTTGGGCCTTTTCCTTTCCTTTGATTGCGTCCTTAAACATGTCTACGCCCTTTGAACTGGTACTAGAGCATCCTCCTCACAGCTGCATATTGAATATGATATTCAAGTCTGTGTCAATACCATAGTCCTGTAGTGTGTGGTTATCTTGTAGGCTGTGTCCTGAGTAAATCAGGTTTTGCATGCTTGCTGATATGCCTAAGTGTGTTTGGATTTTGCGTCTTAAATCTTGGATTCGTCTCCCTTTCGCGATTCTCCTGCAGATACTCTTTCCTTCTGGCGTTTTTATGAAAATTTGGATCAGATCCAGGTTAGGATTGACTGGATCTACCTGGTGTAGGGCTCGATCTAGAATTTTCTCTGTAGGCCCGAGAGCACCACAGAGCTTTGCATTCTGCCTGCGCCATGATACTGTAAGACGCAGCTTACAGAGATCATCTTTTGGAAACTCATTCACAATGTGGAAAGTAGCTACTAGCTGCAGGAATGCCTGTACCTCCAAGGACTTGGCATTATTGGCGGGATACGCATCAACATCAATCCTCGATTTCCACTCATCGGCGATAACCCTCGCCTACTCCTTAGCTCTCAGAGACACAACGGGTTGCTCAGCTCCCATTGTAGGGTCTGCCAGGAGGGGAAGAATCGATTCCAACAACAAAGAACAGGCTCGTCTCTGGACCCCCAGACTCAAGTCCTTCTTCTCCGTTTTTTCGTTACCCTTATCATAAAAACCCTCGAGAGCTTGTGAAACTAGCCGAGCGGGATCAATGGCACTCTCTAGCGTTGACGGCAGCTCGACCCTGAGTACTGTAATGATTTTTCTGCGTTCCACAATGAATCTCCAGAGATGTTCGACGTGCATTTTCTCGCAGAGGAGCTTGTGGGCTAGGGTTTTCTCCACCTCTCTCTCCGATTCAATTTCCCTGTATTGTTTTCCTCATTACCTTAATCTTAAATACAAGTTAAATTATATAAAAAAACGATGCACCATTATATATCTAATTATGTTGATAAACTTGTCTATTTGAAATAGAGTTTTCATAATTTATTTTAATTTTCAATAATTATTAGGTCTTTCTACAACCCAATATGAGGGGGATGTGTGATTTGTTCCATCTGGAGTTGACATTTGCCCCTCTTAAAATAAAAATAAAATATTCTCTAAATAGAAAAACATGTTTGGTATAATAAAAAACAAAAATGAATATGCATACTCAATTTTAATACATGAGTAATCTCAACCTCACTATGGTCACTGGATACTTTTAAAAGATATTTCAACACAACCTTTATTTCAACAAAACATACATTTGAATAAATCAACCTAGATCCATCTTAACTCTTTTCACTTTAAAAGAGGTTTGCATATCAAGAGATTTGATCCGTCTTGGTTCTTGATAGATCGAAAGTTAAAATGGATTAGATTAGTATATTATTAATTATAATTATAAATATAATTTAAAATTAAATTTTCTATCTTATTTTATTTTTAGTTTTATGTAATTTGATTTTAGTGATGATTATAATTATTAATTATTAATTAACAACCTAACAAACACAGAAGGCGGGAAGAAATCAGAGGGGCTAATGGGCGATCTTCGTGGATATGGAGGCGCGGGTTTCGGGTGAGCCCCCGCACAGGCTGCGACAAACGACAGTAATCGCTGTTCCAGCTTTTCTGCTGCTGTTACCAGAGGTTCTTTTATATTTCCCTGCTTTTTTGTGGACAGCTGGAGGTTTTTTTTGTGGCAGGCCAACTGGGTTGCAGGGTTGCTTCCCCTGTTTCACACTGTCGGATTTCGCCTTGGGGTTCTTGTTTAATGTTTCAATGAGGCTCAGCTTTGTGGTTTTGAGGGCGTCGGGAATCGGTCTGCGGTCCCTGTTGTCGTTTTCCTCCCCAGGTGCTCACCAACCATGGATAATCCGGAGGAGTTGGTGGACCTTGACCCGTCATTGGAGGATATCTTGTCCATGTGGGGCAAAGATACCACCGAAAAAAACGTAGACCTGTATTTTGGCGGCAAATTTTTTTTTGAACCGACTTCTCATTCAGTGGCGGTGTTGCCCCCTTTCTTGCATATCGATGGGAACCCTGCTGCTGAGAATAAATCGGCTTCAAATCATTTTGATAAAGAGAAAAGTGTAGTGCACGATGAGTCGGAAGGGCGTTTAACAGTCGGGTTGTCTTCGACGTTTAAAGGCAAGTCTGTGGTCTGCGGGAAACTCTCTTCCATCGGACTGGAAGGATCTGAAATTTTGGGTCGATCGTTGGGTACTGGGAGGGAGTTTCCTACTGGGGGCTCCTCTCATTTCTCCAGGGCATCGCTCTCAAGAAACCAGTTTATCCCTGAAGCACAGCGCCAACAGAGATGCAAGGGGAGTCATGGACTCAATGAAGAAGCCCCAGGGGTGTCTGAAGCTCCTACAAGGGGTTTTTGTTCTGAAAAATTACATGTCGGAGATCCTTCTACAAAACGTACCTTATTTCAACAGGCTGTGCCTTCAGTGGAAACGCCTTAGGAGGAGGTAGATTGGTCGGACTCACCCGGGGATACTAAGGCTCATGAAGATGTTTTTAGAAGCAAGGGAGATAAAAGAAAATCCCAAAGGGCCATTGGGTCACTAGATCCGGGGGGAAACCTGGTTCTGGGAATGGAAGTATCGATTGATGAAACACTGGAGGTCGCTGACTGCACTGTAGTTGGCCGAGCTTGGGGAAAGAAATTATCTCCAGCGTTTCTACAGTCATGGGGGGAAGATCTTTTTTCAAACCCATCTCCCCTTCGTTTTGAGGCCCAATGTCTCGTAAAAGGATGGTTCACTCTCCGGTTTGAAGATAAGGATGCAGCAAACTGGGTGTTGGGTAAAAACTGGTTCATGGGGCATATTCCAGTCCTGTTGAAGCGCTGGACTCCTCTTTTTGACGCCATGAAGGAAAATACTCAGGTCTTTCCAGTTTGGGTTCGGGCTCCCGGTCTCCCGATTTTCCTCTGGACGGAGGCTGTTTTCAAGTCTATTGGAAATAAGCTGGGATCATTCCTGGAGGCTGATTTGTCGTTTAAGGAGTCGAAAATAAAGGCGACAACCCGAATCTTGGCATATATCGACCTGAGCAAAGGCCTGCGGAAATCTGTTAACCTACAGTATAAGGATTTCATTTTTGAACAATTATTAGATTATGAGCATTTGCCGTTCCGATGCCATATTTGCCATGAATATGGGCATCTAGCCAAGAAATGCCCTATGCTCAGTAGGCGAAGTCGGCTATGGAGGTCCCCTGTTCTCAAGAACAAAAGGAATTTCCAAACTCAATCCGAGCCAGCGAAGGAGGTAAGGCCACAACAGACAGAGGAGGGACTTAATCCTGGGTTTTTCCGAATAAAGGATTTTGATGCAGATTCTTGGGCGAATAAGGAAGCTACTACAGTTAATCCCCCGCTAGCCGGCGCTGGGACGGAAACCAATCAGCACACTACACAAGATCAAAACTCCTCAGCATCGGAGGTCCCGACTAAGTCAAATCCACTTTCTAATATCATTTCTCAAGCTGTTGTAAATGTCAAAGAATCCATTACAGTTCCCCCTCAGTTTCCTATCTCTGCAAAGGAAATTATGTCGAGTGATATCACGATTTTGGAGCCACAATCTGGCATGGAGCCTCCTCCTGAAAATATGCATCCACCAGATTTGAACTGCGACAAGCACTGGCCTCCCCTTTCGCCCCGTGCTCAAAAGACGCCCTGTCCATACAACCTCAGGTCCTTGGGGAACAAGGCCGATCAGAACGTAGCTTTTGGAGGCCTCGATCGGACATCTATCCAGGGTGTTATTCGGGGCAAAAGGGGAAGAAAATCTGACATATCCAAAGCAAAATTAAAAGCAAAGCTGGATGTAGCGGACGGAAAGCAAGTCTCTATTCTTGGGGCACTTAGAGCAGTGCAGTCCCCTGAGCCAGTTAAGAAATGATTTTCTCCTCATGGAACTGCAGAGGCTTGGTCAGTAAGCCCAAGAAACTGGCGCTGAGAGAGTGGTTATCTAATTCAAAAGCTGATATCCTTTTCCTCCAAGAGACGTTGGGGAAAGGCTCGAAGGTGGAAGCATGCTTGTCCTCTCTTATCCCTGGATGGTCATTCTTTGCAATTGACTCATCTAGTCACTCAGGGGGACTCGCCATTGGCTGTAAATAGGGAAGAATCAAAGTTACTAACAGTTGGGGGCTGAAGCAAGCTATGGGTATGGAAATCATCTCTCCAGACTTCCCATTCCCTCTCCTAATAGTAAATATTTACGGGCCTTGTCAAGGTAGGGAGTCCTTCTAGTCGGATCTACTTGCCAAATCGGTGATGAACACCCCATTGCTGGTGTTGGGTGGAGATTTAAATTTCTCTTTAGGTAGAGCGGAAGCATGGGGTCCCTCGGCCAGGGAGGATCCTCTTACAGAATTTTTCACACAAGCCTTCATTGATAAAAAATTATCTGATCCCTCCCCGACCAAGCTAAAGCCGACATGGAGGAACAGACGTTCTGGGGAGGATAGGATCGCAAAGAGACTGGACCGTTTCTTACTCTCTGAGGGTCTTATCCAAAAAGTCCCACTCTTTCGTTAATGGGTTGAGGAGGTTGGGATCTCTGATCATTTTCCTATTTTTCTGGACTTTTCTTTTCCCCCTCCAAAGCCACCAGCTCCTTTTAAATTTAACCCTTCATGGCTCCAAGATTCTTCTTTCGCTAATCTCTTCAAGTCGACATGGATTCATCTGACACAGAATGCCAATGAGAGCAAGGGTTTTATGTTTATGGAAAATCTGAAAAGGCTCAAGAAAGCCACCATATCATGGGCAAAAGATAGGCAGCGGCATCAAAACGAAGACCTGATAAAAATCAAGGAAGAGTTGAAGGTTTTGGAAAGCGTGGATGCAGATGGCTACACTACTCAGGCATCTAAGGACTGTATCCTTTCTCTGGAAAAATCCCAAAACCAGATTCTCCTGGCAAAGGAAGAAGAATGGAGACTCAAAAGTAAGGCGTTATGGCTTAAGTCAGGAGATGAAAACACAAGCTTCTTCCACAACTATGCAAGAGGAAGGAAATCAGTAAACACCATTTGGAGCCTAAAAGATGAAGCAGGTAGGGCAGTAAATACTTTCTCTGAGCTCTCGGGCTTGGGACAGCGGCATTTCCAGAACCTTTATTCTGATACAGGTGAGGCCACCATAGGTGAAATTTTGCGGACTGCTCAATGTTTTCCTAGTTTCTTTGAGGAGGATGAAGATGAGGATCTGTCAATCCCTGTTTCTAAGGACGAAGTTGAACATGCTATGAAAAGTATGGGGAAGGATAAAAGTCCCGGTCCAGATGGGTGGACTATTGAGCTTTTTCTTCATTTCTTTGATATGATTGGATCTGAAATCACTGATGTTGTGGAAGAATCTAGATTGAAAGGAGAAATTTACAGACCTTTTAATTCAACTTTCATTGCACTTATACCAAAGAAAGATGTGCCGGAGTCTTTCGATGACTTCCGGCCTATATCACTATGTAATTGCATTTATAAAATAATTGCAAAAGTGATAGCTTCTAGGCTCGTTCCTATACTTTCCAAAAACATCTCTATGGAACAATTTGGTTTTTTGGAAGGAAGGCAAATACACGAGGCTATCGGGGTA
>APFE031375795.1:204636-217207 GCA_000404065.3 Pinus taeda
GAGGGGCTAATGGGCGATCTTCGTGGATATGGATGCGCGGGTTTCGGGTGAGCCCCCGCACAGGCTGCGACAAACGACAGTAAACGCCTTTCCAACGTTTCTGGTGCTGTTCCCAGAGGTGCTATTATATTTCCCTGCATTTTTGTGGACAGCTGGAGGTCTTTCTTGTGGTAGGTCAACTGGTTTGCAGGGTTGTTTCCCCTGTTTCTCACTGTCGGTTTTCGCCTTGGGGTTCCCGTTTTTTGTTTCGACGAGGCTCAGTCTTGTGGTTTTGAGGGCGTCGGGGAACTGTCTGCGGTCTCTGTTGTCGTTTTTCTCCCCAGGTGCTCACCAACCATGGTTAATCTGGAGGAGTTGGTGGACCTAGACCCGTCATTGGAGGATATTTTGTCCATGTGGGGCAAAGAAACCACTGAAAAAAACGTAGACCTGTATTTTGGCGGCAAATTTTTTTTTGAACCGACTTCTCATTCAGTGGAGGTGTTGCCCCCTTTCTTGCATCTCGATGGGAACCCTGCAGCTGAGAATGTATCGGCTTCAAATCAGGTTGTTAAAGAGCAAAGTGCAGTGTTCGATGAGACGGAAGGGCGTTTAACAGGCGGGTTGTCTTCGACGGTCAAAGGCAAGTCAGTGGTCTGCGGGAATCTCTCTTCCATCGGACTGGAAGGATCTGAATTTTTGGGCCGCTCGTTGGGTGCTGGGAAGGAGTTTCCTACTGGGGGCTCCTCTCATTTCTCCAGGGCTTCGCTCTCAAGAAACCAGTTTCTCCCTGAAGCACAGCACCAACAGAGATGCAAGGGGAGTCATGGACTCAATGAAGAAGCCCCAGGGGTGTCTGAAGTTCCTTCAAGGGGTTTTTGCTCTGAGAAATTACATGTCGGAGATCCCTCTACAAAGCGTCCCTTATTCCAAAAGGCTGTGCATTCAGAGGAATCGCCTCAGGATGAGGTAGATTGGTCGGACTCTCCCGGGGATACTAAGGTTCATGAAGATGTTTTTAGAAGTAAGGGAGATAAAAGAAAATCCCAAAGGGCCATTGGGTCACTAGATCCGGGGGGAAACCTGGTTCTGGGAATGGAAGTGTCGATTGATGAAACACTGGAGGTCGCTGACTGCACTGTAGTTGGCCGAGCTCGGGGAAAGAAATTATCTCCAGCGTTTCTACAGTCATGGGGGGAAGATCATTTTTCAAACCCATCTCCCCTTCGTTTTGAGGCCCAATGTCTCGTTAAAGGATGGTTCACTCTCCGGTTTGAAGATAAGGATGCAGCAAACTGGGTGTTGGGTAAAAACTGGTTCATGGGGCATATTCCAGTTCTGTTGAAGCGCTAGACTCCTCTTTTTGACGCCATGAAGGAAAATACTCAGGTCTTTCCAGTTTGGGTACGGGCTCCCAGTCTCCCGATCTTCCTTTGGACGGAGGCTGTTTTCAAGTCTATTGGAAATAAGCTGGGATCATTCCTGGAGGCTGATTTGTCGTTTAAGGAGTCGAAAATAAAGGCGACAGCCCGAATCTTGGCATATATCGACCTGAGCAAAGGCCTGCGGAAAACTATTAATCTACAGTATAAGGATTTCATTTTTGAGCAATTATTAGATTATGAGCATTTGTCGTTCCGATGCCATATTTGCCATGAATATGGGCATCTAGCCAAGAAATGCCCTATGCTCAGGAGGCGAAGTCGGCTCTGGAGGGCCCCTGTTCTCAAGAACAAAAGGAATTTCCAATCTCAATCCGAGCCAGAGAAGGAGGTAAGGCCACATCAGACAGAGGCGGGACTTAATCCTGGAGTTTTCCGAATAAAGGATTTTGATGTTGATTCTCGGGCGAATAAGGAAGCTACTACAGATAATCCCCCGCTAGTCGGCACTGGGACGGAAACCAATCAGCACACTACACAAGATCAAAACTCCTCAGCATCGGAGGTTTCGGCTAAGTCAAATCCACTTTCTAATCTCATTTCTCAAGTTTTTGTAAATGTCAAAGAATCCATTACGGTTTCCCCTCATTTACCTATCTCTGCAAAGGAAATTATGTCGAGTGATATCACGATTTTGGAGCCACAATCTGGCATGGAGCCTCCTCCTGAAAATATGCATCCACCAGATTTGAACTGCGACAAGCACTGGCCTCCCCTTTCGCCCCGTGCTCAAAAGACGCCCTGTCCATACAACCTCAGGTCCTTGGGGAACAAGGCCGATCAGAACGTAGCTTTTGGAGGCCTCGATCGGACATCTATCCAGGGTGTTATTCGGGGCAAAAGGGGAAGAAAATCTGACATATCCAAAGCAAAATTAAAAGCAAAGCTGGATGTAGCGGACGGAAAGCAAGTCTCTATTCTTGGGGCACTTAGAGCAGTGCAGTCCCCTGAGCCAGTTAAGAAATGATTTTCTCCTCATGGAACTGCAGAGGCTTGGTCAGTAAGCCCAAGAAACTGGCGCTGAGAGAGTGGTTATCTAATTCAAAAGCTGATATCCTTTTCCTCCAAGAGACGTTGGGGAAAGGCTCGAAGGTGGAAGCATGCTTGTCCTCTCTTATCCCTGGATGGTCATTCTTTGCAATTGACTCATCTAGTCACTCAGGGGGACTCGCCATTGGCTGTAAATAGGGAAGAATCAAAGTTACTAACAGTTGGGGGCTGAAGCAAGCTATGGGTATGGAAATCATCTCTCCAGACTTCCCATTCCCTCTCCTAATAGTAAATATTTACGGGCCTTGTCAAGGTAGGGAGTCCTTCTAGTCGGATCTACTTGCCAAATCGGTGATGAACACCCCATTGCTGGTGTTGGGTGGAGATTTAAATTTCTCTTTAGGTAGAGCGGAAGCATGGGGTCCCTCGGCCAGGGAGGATCCTCTTACAGAATTTTTCACACAAGCCTTCATTGATAAAAAATTATCTGATCCCTCCCCGACCAAGCTAAAGCCGACATGGAGGAACAGACGTTCTGGGGAGGATAGGATCGCAAAGAGACTGGACCGTTTCTTACTCTCTGAGGGTCTTATCCAAAAAGTCCCACTCTTTCGTTAATGGGTTGAGGAGGTTGGGATCTCTGATCATTTTCCTATTTTTCTGGACTTTTCTTTTCCCCCTCCAAAGCCACCAGCTCCTTTTAAATTTAACCCTTCATGGCTCCAAGATTCTTCTTTCGCTAATCTCTTCAAGTCGACATGGATTCATCTGACACAGAATGCCAATGAGAGCAAGGGTTTTATGTTTATGGAAAATCTGAAAAGGCTCAAGAAAGCCACCATATCATGGGCAAAAGATAGGCAGCGGCATCAAAACGAAGACCTGATAAAAATCAAGGAAGAGTTGAAGGTTTTGGAAAGCGTGGATGCAGATGGCTACACTACTCAGGCATCTAAGGACTGTATCCTTTCTCTGGAAAAATCCCAAAACCAGATTCTCCTGGCAAAGGAAGAAGAATGGAGACTCAAAAGTAAGGCGTTATGGCTTAAGTCAGGAGATGAAAACACAAGCTTCTTCCACAACTATGCAAGAGGAAGGAAATCAGTAAACACCATTTGGAGCCTAAAAGATGAAGCAGGTAGGGCAGTAAATACTTTCTCTGAGCTCTCGGGCTTGGGACAGCGGCATTTCCAGAACCTTTATTCTGATACAGGTGAGGCCACCATAGGTGAAATTTTGCGGACTGCTCAATGTTTTCCTAGTTTCTTTGAGGAGGATGAAGATGAGGATCTGTCAATCCCTGTTTCTAAGGACGAAGTTGAACATGCTATGAAAAGTATGGGGAAGGATAAAAGTCCCGGTCCAGATGGGTGGACTATTGAGCTTTTTCTTCATTTCTTTGATATGATTGGATCTGAAATCACTGATGTTGTGGAAGAATCTAGATTGAAAGGAGAAATTTACAGACCTTTTAATTCAACTTTCATTGCACTTATACCAAAGAAAGATGTGCCGGAGTCTTTCGATGACTTCCGGCCTATATCACTATGTAATTGCATTTATAAAATAATTGCAAAAGTGATAGCTTCTAGGCTCGTTCCCATACTTTCCAAAAATATCTCTATGGAACAATTTGGTTTTTTGGAAGGAAGGCAAATTCACGAGGCTATCGGGGTCGCCCAAGAAGTTCTCCACAGTATCAAACAGAAGAAGCTGAAGGGATCGATCCTAAAGATTGATCTTTCAAAGGCCTATGATCGTATCAACTGGTTGTACCTTCGGATGCTGCTCACACACCTGGGTTTCAATTATTCTTTTGTTAGTTGGATAATGGGCTGTATTTCGAATGTTAGCTTTGCTGTCCTGATCAATGGTGCTGCTTCTCCCTTCTTCAACAGCCAAAGAGGCCTCAGACAAGGATGTCCGCTATCTCCCCTCCTTTTTCTTTTGGTGGCGGAAGGCTTCAGCAGATTGATCCATAAAGCCAGACGGTCTGCCACGATCAAAGGTATTGAGGTTGCTATAAATCTTTATATTACTCACTTACTTTTTGTTGATGACATTCTGATATTCACAAACGGATCTCTCTCCGAAATGGAGGAGTATAAAATCATTTTTGATCTTTTTATGAAAGCCACGGGTATGCAAATAAACCTGAGAAAATCACAAGTTATTGTGTCAGAGCTTAACAGGAGAGAACGCTCTAGAATGTCAAATCTTTTCCCATATCAGTCCCAACCTTTGGACTCCCCCTTTAAATACCTGGGATTCTGGCGAAAACCAGATTCTTACAAAAAAGTGGATTGGAACTGGATTATAGCAAAGCTGGAAGCTAGAATATCACACTGGAGTTTTAGATGGCTGTCTAGAGCAGGAAGAGTGACCCTTATAAAATCTGTTTTATTAGCTATTCCGGTCTATTGGGCTGCCCTTACCTGGATCCCTAAAGGTGTTTTGGAGAAAATTAGAAGACTTTGCTGCAGATTTTTATGGGCTGGATCGAATGACAAATCAAAGCTTCCTTGGGTGGCTTGGGATAAGATCACCAGGCCAAAAGAATGGGGAGGTTGGGGAATCAAAAGGCTTCCTGAATTCAGTATTTCTTTGGCTTCTAAGTCTGGCTGGAGACTCATCTCGACGGAGAACCTCTGGACAAAGGTGATTAAACGAAAGTATATTGATCCAGTTCCCCTGGAAGATTGGATCCGCAGCCAGGATAAGGGGTCGAAGCAGTCTTCTGTCATATGGAAGGCAACGGTGGCGGCTTTCTCTGTGATCGAAGAAGGCCTGGCATGGAAAGTGGGCGATGGGAAAAATGTCAGAATTGGGAAAGACCCATGGGTCGGATGTAATGCATCATATGCTCTCTCACCTGGTCTCTTGAGACACCTGGGCAGCAAAGGCATTTTCTCCCTTAATCAGGTGGAAAAAGTTGGACCTTACTCTATCTGGGGCCAGCCTTGGAAAAATGCTGAGGACCTTGGTCTTAATATAAGATGGCATAATGAATGGGCCTCTTATGTTGAAGAGCTTCATCGATCAAATGTTAGGATAAATAATGAACAAGATGTTTTGTTATGGGCCCAAGGGAAAACTGGTGCGTACTCCCCCAAAGATGGCTACTCTTTTCTTATGAAAAAGAAAGGCTGGGCGGAACCGGAGTGGTGGGCTAAAAATATGTGGAAGCTAAAATGTCCGCTCAAAGCCAGGATCTTCTTATGGTGTATATTGAAGAAGAAAATCCCTACCCGGGACAATCTTCAATCCAGATTTTTCATAGGACCTGGTCGCTGCCCTCTCTGTAAATTGGATGGTGAATCGATAAATCATCTCTTCACTGCCTGCCCCGTCTCCTTAAGAACTTGGGGGGAACTCATCGGCCTGTTAAATTTAAAAGAACAATGGGGGTCGTTTCAGATGGATGAGGCCTGGAGAAATTGGTGGAGTTTGCATCCAGATGGAAATCTCAGAAACCTTCCTCCTATTTTTTTCTGGGGTCTGTGGCTTGCCAGAAACAAGTGTATTTTTCAGGATGTGGAAATTTCTGCTCTTTCTGTTGCCACCAACAGCGCGGCCATTTATTCCTCCATTCCTTCCCCGGATAAGAAAAACGAAAAAAGCCGAGATGCTCCCTTAATTATAAATGAAGGCTTCCCCTGGGCTTTTTTCGATGGAGCTGCACAACAAAACAGAGCGGGTGCTGGATTATGCATCCATTTCAACAAAGATCACATCATTCAGGCTTCTGTGGGTTTGGGACAGGGCTCAAACAATTTCGCCAAGCTATCTGCTCTTCGTCTTTTGATGTGTTGGTCAATTCAAAGAAACATACAGCAAATTCAGATTTTTGGGGATTCTCAGAACGTAGTCAAATGGGTAAATGGGTCTTCTGTGTGTCAACACCAGTTTCTAAAGACAATTTTGGACGATGTTGTGTCATTAAAATCTCGTTTTTCAATCTTCTCTTTATGCCATATTTACAGGGAAAAGAACCTCTCAGCAGATCAGCTATCAAAAGCAGGCCTTCAACAAAATATGGGAAGCTGGGCCATCGAAGAGAAAAGGCTGGGGCAAACGTTTTCTACTCTTCAGCTACCCTTTGATCTTTCTTCTTAACAGGTGTATCTACAGGTCTCCAGTTTATAGGTTTATCCCCGTATTGATCTTTCGGGCTACTGATCCTTATATGGAGGATCCAAATATCGGGGAGGGCGTAATTTTTCTCAGGGCATCAATTCAATCTGTCAGCAGGGGTGTATAAATCTTTATATCTCTTCCTCACGGCTTTTCTCTTCTTAATCTTTTTGCTGTGTGAGATTTTGGGGGCGGCTTCCCCTGTTTAAATTTATATTTGAACAGGTCCATATCAGGGGTCCTCGGATCCAAATCTGTGTCCACGTCTTTACAAAATGTCTGTGCGACAGTTAAAAAACGATGATCTGCGTATCATCGTGTTCCTGTTTTTTGTTTTGTATAGATACTCTGTCCTCCGGCTATCAACAGTCTATGTGCTGTCTCTGGAGTTTTTACCAGATGTGAACCTACGCTTAAATGTTTCTTCTTATATCTATAATAAAAAGAACTGTTTTTTTCTCTGGAAAAAAATAATTATTAATTATTAATTATTTTATTTTATTTAATATATTAATATAATATATATATATATATATATATGGTATTATATATATTTAATTTTGATCAAGTCAAAATGTTTATAGACATTATATTACATGATGATGATGGTGGTGGTGGTGGTTAACGTGTCAGCTGAGACCAAACATTGGTCTATTGGACCTAAAGAAACAAATTATTTATTTTGATTTAAGATTTTATTCCTATGCTCAAAAAGCTTGGAGAAAAGCCTTTCGAGCTCACTATAATTTTGACATTGTAAAAGGCTAGGAAAATCAGTATTGTAACAAAGATTGTGAAATTGAGATCTAATGTAGTTGTACCCAAGATACTCTAAGAGGAAGTGGTTTTCATCTTCGATGTTCCTAATTTCTCTGAACCATTATTTAAAACCTATATTAACTAATTTATATTGATATCAATTTCATATTATCAAAATATAACAAAATTAAATAAATATATAAATAAAAATAATAAAAAAATAATTATTTCCATTTCTAATATAATATAAAATTGACATGTAAAGACAAAAACTAAGTTACCAATACACAAAATACATGAATTTTTTTAATATATTCAAATTAATTTCAGTGATATATATACCACTTTACCAATATTGACAAGATTACACTGTAAATGTATTACCAAATACTTTGTCATCAAATTACCTATACACAAAATACATGAAAATTTTTAATATATTAAAATTAATTTCAGTGATATACATGCCACTGTACCAGTGCTGACAAGATTACAATGTAAATGTATTACCAAATTCTCTGTGACCAAGTTAACAATAACAAAATACATAAAGTTTAAAAATTAATTAAAACATTTAATATATTAGAATTAATTTCAGCGATATACATGTCACTGTACTAATATTGACCAGAGTACAAATGTGCTACTAAAATACTCTGTCATCAAGTTACCAATACACAAAATACATAAAGTTTAAAAATTAATTAAAAAATTTAATATATTAAAATTAATTTCAGTGATGTCACTGTACTAATATTGACCAGAGTACAAACCTGTCACTAAATATATTCACATTCATATGGGTATTCACATTCATATGGGCCGAAAACGAGTTGTTTTGGTAGAAAATTTTGTGATAAAATTTTAATTTGTGTTATTTAAACTAGTTTTTGAGATAAAATTTTAATTTGTGTTATTTAAACTAATTTTTGGTTGTATATATAAATTTAGCACCCTGAAAAATCTTTACCCATTCTGCAAGTATTATCTATCAAATTTGTGATTTCAAAAATTCCGGCCAGATATTAGAGAAATTACATAAAAAAACTTTCAAAAAACACACTAAAAACAACTTTCACATACTAAAAACAACTTTCACATAAATTGGGATAACAAAGCCATGAAATTATAAACCCAAATCACAATAACTCAGTCAAAAGGGAGGAGTGTAAGATGTGAATGACCAAATCGGAGAAGCCTTTTTCAATTTTTACCATTTTCACAGCCATGAATGTAGAAGATGCCAGTGGAAAACATATTGACATAGAGACAAGTATAGATACAAGATAGTGAAAAACAAGTATGGATACAAGATAGTGTAAAACTTAATTTATTATCTTTTAGAAAATGAAGTCATTGAACAAACATGTGACAGAGAACTGTTCAGTCAGTAAACGTACACAGCCATGTGGCAAGTGCATATAAATATGAAATTATAACCTATGGTTAACAATGAAGAACGCTCAATAACAATAATGAAGAACTCTCCAGAACAGGATTGTTGATAAACCAAATCTGGTTGGTTGCACATATCGGAGCCCTAGTTACATCAACATCCCCAAAAAATCATGGATTTCACTTGGTGATGGCGTAGATTGCGTATATAATTCCCGGTAGGTACCCCAATATCGTCAGCAGCAGGCATATCCAGAACTCGACCTGTCACACAAAACAGAAAAACCATAAAAAATATCAGCTACCAGTAATTTAAATTAATGAGCCCAATACATTTATACAGACCCAGCTTCACAGAATTAGCATCACTGGAGAAAAAAAAAATGAAAACAGAGGAATGAGTGTTAGATCGATGAGAAGGTGCTCACATGGCAGCCGTATTTGAGAAAGACTCCCAGAGGAGGCAGAAGTATGGCCAAAAAGATGTCCACGCAGTTTGCAGTGCCCTCCCTCATTGTCACTGAAATGATGGTGACTTTTGAAGAAAAGTGCAGAGAGACGCAGAGACGCAACACAGAGAAGCAAAGAGAGAGACGCAACACAGAGAAGCAAAGAGAGTGAGTGTATGAAGTGAGCCAAAACAAGAAATCAAGAAGATGAAAATTCAGATTCAGGATAATAATAAGAATCTATGCCTTCCGCGATATTTATAGATGCAAAAACGAGTTCGGTCCGCGTCCAATCGGCCAAGAACCACGACAAGAAACTTCATTAACACGTCACGCGTTTCAAACCTGGCTAAGTTAACGAGACTTTTGGGTTACCCGATGACACGTGGATCCCAAACATTTTTTGTTGTCACGCTGTCATCAAAGGCCAATCCCAAGCAAAATGCTTCATGATTAATCCACGTCATCATCATAAGCAAGCGATTGACAACGACTCGGCAGAAAAGAAGAGGAAAAATAGGGAGAAATGGGATTTCAAAGTATGGGTTACTAGTAAAATTAGAAGCCTATTGTAAGTTTAGGTTTAGATGTTAGTGCAAGTCTAAGTTTAGGTTTAGATTTTATTGCAAGTCTAATAGGGCTCATTCATCCCTAACGCAACCCTGTTATTCAGAAACAACCAAACTTAGAAGTCATAGGCTTCAATGGCCTATGAAGCCATTCTCGATGAATCCCTCATTCCCAAGCCAACATTTTTGACATTAAACATGCCCATCACCATTATTACAACCAGGATGAATCCCTCATTCCCACACCAACATTCTTGACATTAAACATGGTCATAGAAAGTGAAATAAAATTGTCGACATGCTTACTAATAGGTATGGAATCTGGTTAAACTATGACTAAGACTTAACTGTGGATTTAGATACACAACATTCCATTAATCACATAATGGGTTTGAACAAACACTATTAGATCCCCTAATACAACATGCCACACACAACATTAGCGACAAACTTTCGCTAGTCCATGAATAACATATATCCATGGTATTCATAACATATCAAACAATAGAAATCACACATAGTGATAGTCAACTGAACTCAACCAATAACCAAACATGCTAAGTAAATAATCCACACTCAGGAAAGTATCAACAGTCGCAAGGATTTGCAAATCCCTCTCAAACCATGAAAACAATCACATATGCATTTCCTTAATGTCAATCAGGAATAAATCCATTCCTCCATAAGCAATACCAATAAATTTATTGTTGTAACTTATAACAACATCATTCAACCTTCACAATGCAACTAAAATACAAGTAGATACACTTATTTGTATAGCTTAATGAATAACAACTAAGAGAGGGATTTCAACTCTCCACCCAACCGTAGGTCAGTGACACTGCAATCCTTCTTGTAGCTAACCACCCCCGAGCCGGATTGTGAGACTGAGGGGTTACTTGCTTAGAAAAGCACCAATAACTAGTCAACAAATGGTAAGAAGAAGAGTCCACTTTCCACATGGTTTATCAACTTCCCCCGATAGTAATACCACCATGATTCTTTGTTCAATAGGAAATAAACCACATGGGTTCATCCAAGGCTCAATGAGTTACAACTCAGTTCTCGGAGAATGAACATACTATTTAGGTGGTTTATTAGTTGGTTTCTCTAAGCTAACACTCTAAGAGTCATGATCCCACTATCTATGTGGTTTATCGATTTACTGAGCAAGTACATAAGTGGTTTATCGGCCCAAGTCTAGCACATAGTATTTTATCAATTCTTTCAACTAGTACCTAAGTGTCTCAACTTGTCAAGTGGTTTATCTTCCCCATCTAACACCTTGATGGTTATTAGACCCAAGGCTAACATTGAGTGTTTCAACTTTACTGAACTCTCCTTGACCATCTGAATCACAAGCACACACACTAGCCTCAACAAAACACAAGGAATTTTATCCCAAACACAAATTGCAAAAAGGAGTAAGGCTAATTCTCACCAACAGATCCAAGCTTAGTGTTCTCCTTTTTTTTGGCATTTGTTGTTCCTTCTTTTTCTCAATGAACTCTCTCTTGCTCGACACCACTACATAGTCTTTTTGCTCGTCTACGTGTCTAACGTCTCTCCTCCCCACCTTGTCTCTCATAGTGATTTTGTTTCATGTTCTTTTTCCATGTGTGTTGACCACGCCCGTGCTTCCCATGTAACAAAGATGGCATGGCTCACCCTTCACTCAGCAGCCCATTCTTGAATTCAATGTTGCATTAGCAATGTCATAAATCTATCAGGGATATAGGTGGTGGAACAAATACAATGGTTTGGGTTTACATGTAACTCCTCCTCCTTAGACCTTTGAATCCATGTCCGCTTCCCTTAGCCAGTCAATGTGTTACATTTCCATATTATTTGTAATGAATTACAATTCATATCAATATTTACAAGAGGGATACCAAAAGTTGTAATCTATCTATTCTATGTTTTTTAGGGGTTTTCCAGATATTTTTTGGTCTATTTTGCCCAAAATCTAGTAGGGATTTATTGGAATCACATGTTTAAGTTGTAAACTCTCCACAATCTGCGCGCCCAAAAGGTTTTTTAGGGTGTTGAATCCATATATGGAGTCAAAAACTCATATTAAAAAATAAAAATTAAGATTTGGTCAAAAACGACAATCATTGGCTTCTAGTAAAAAGCTCAAAAACATAACATGTTTAGACAACATCGTAGCAAAAAAAGCTATTATACTTTTGAGATAAATCTCAACTTTTGATTTGTGACTACTACTAATAATATTTTATAATATCTGTGATAATTAAATCTCTACCATACACTTAATAATTATTAATTACGCCAAAATACACTTTCCAACTCAATATAGAAGATATGTGATATCTTATCTTATTATGTTATATAAACATTTTGATTCAATCAAACTAAAAAATTTTGACTCACGATTAATAACCATAAATCAAAGCAGAACCACAAATCACCAAATTTAGTGAATTTTGTAGGCTCCTTATTAGGATTAAGGACTTTTGTTCCACTTTATTCGACGTAATTTAGAAAACATTTGGCAGTAGGAACGAGTGGGCCCGTGATCTTGTGCAACTAGGTTAGAGTCGGTCCCTATTTCATGTTAGATGTTGGTACTTAAAAAACCTAATGGGAATTACGTTGGTAGAGTTCGAAAACGATTATTTCCACAAAATGCCAATCGATACCTTTTAATAAAAATTTGATTAAAAATAGGAACCATATCCTTTTAATCTTGAACCTAGTTAGGAAAATTATCTTGTGACTTTGTAAATGTACAAGGCAGACTTATGCATGTGATAGGGATCAAATCGTTTTTTAAATGTAAAATGAGAAATATAGTTGTATTTATTAAAATTTGATTTTAGCTTTTTTATAA